>WMED01022525.1:0-11653 GCA_019650415.1 Pipa parva | reverse complement strand
AAAGAAAGTGAATGTTTCAGCCCTTTCTTTAACAATTGCTTTTGCTGGGTTAACTACACCATTCAGGTGGATGACAGTTTAAAGGTTCTGATTGGTTATTTAGACTGTCAGTCAATTCCTTAACACTGAACAGGAAGTGGCTGAGAGAGGGAAGCAGCTTCAGTAACAAACTGGTGCTAAATTGTGAAGGGTGGAAATAAATAAATAATTTATATGACAGAAAGCATTTATTTAACTTTAATTTAACAGTGCCAAACAGTCAACCAATAACTGTTGGTGCCTAAACTGTTCCTTTAAAAAGCTTAAAAATATGGCGGTAAAGTACCAACATAAGCCAAGAATTGTCTGCCGTTGAAATAATCTAAAAACAGTTGTTGTCATTCATGTGAATATTCACCAGCAACAATACTGGTGAACAAAATGGTGACACAACTACCAGACTAGAAGCTCAGAAGTGACTTCACAAGAATTCGCTCTATGGCAGCAATAGTGAATACACACGGCCATATTTACTAAAGTCGCATTTCTCATATCTCCAGATATCGCCATTGATTTTGCGATATTGGATGATATCCCCATAGCCCATTTATTATTATGCGGCAATAGTGCTGCTAGAGCATTATATGCATTTATCCGGCGATATTGATATCTGTAGAAGCAGTAGTACCGGTTGCGTCTATGGGGGTGGATATAGGTATCAATATTGATATAGATATCCATGTGTATATCGATATCGATAAGTTACACTTAAAACATAACTCCAGACTACAGCCCCATTGAAAGTAATGGATAACGCCACCCAGAGAGTGGCGATATATTAAGCAACAGAATTAGCCAAAGAAAAACAAACACTTATCTTAGTAAATAATGCAGAACAGCGTTAAATCAGGAGATATCGATACACAGAGATATCCACTGCGATAATGCCTTCCAGTGCTTTGATAAATAGGCGATACTGTCGATATTGCTAAATCCAGAGCTAACCAAATTTGTTTTTATAGGGATAAGCAGTTCGACTTTAGTAAATGTGCCCAAAGACTTTTTTACAATACAGAAATTGCCACAAATTAACTCTTTGATAATTACTCCCCGTCACTTCTAATCTCATGTTGTTTATCTATATCATAAAATTGTATTTTTTAGTGTGTGACTAAATATTTTTTTGAAATACAGCACAAATAGTATGTGAACTGTAAACATAAATATATTAACAAGTACTGACATGTAAAGTTACCTTTTTAGCTCAAACCAGCAGCCTAGAAAAATTTGGTCTATTTTACAATACGTCATGGCAGTAGTGATTACGTTAAAACTTTTATTCAAGTTACTTTTCTAAATTAACTGTCTGGAACACATGGGCTACATTTATCATGTACTGATTCACAGCTCAAAGCTTGTTTCATTTACACAAGGACAGATGTATTATTTCAGACTGGATTAGCATTTATGCTCCAGCTATTTTGTACAGTAGGGAAAGGCATAGGCAATTTACACTTTTATTTTCTAGAAAAAATATTAATATCAGTGATGGATGGAAAATTAATTTTATTCATGTTTTTTTAGTTTGTTTTGCACTCAACCATATTACATTTGTGCTGTGCTCTTTACTGTTTCCTCAGATGTACAAGAATATGTTTTTCTTTGAAAATAAAGTAGAAATAAGGCAGACATCATTCCCAGTCTAAACAACATTTTCTGAAAATACAGCAATTGTGTGAAACCACATTTTAAATTTCTTATGTACTTTAGTTATTAAGGTACTAGAAATCTTTGCATAAAGTTTGTAAATTAACATGTTCAGTACATGTAAATAATGCAGTTCTGAGGTGTATTTACCAAAGGGTTTGTCCTGGCGAGTTTTTTTTATCTCCCCCACATTCATGTATAATTTCATTTAAATCAGTTTTCTAAGTTTAATTTCTCCCAGAACTGTTCCCTGCTCCCAACATGGTGTAAAGTAATCCTTCCTGTGCACAATTTATACAGCAAACTCTGCAAAATCATGGTAAAACAAATGATGGGATCAAAAAATGAAACAAAATGGGCAGAAAGACAAGTCAAAAGAACAAAATGGACTTTTTCCTTTTCATTTTTGGTCTTTGATAAATAGGAAAAGCAAATAGAAATTCGACCAGTGAAAAATCAGAAAAAGAGGAGCAGATTTGCCCATTAATAAATGACTGTGGATGGTGTCTCACTTTTCATACCACACCAGTAGTAAAGTGGAAAGCAAAACCATTAAAATAGCATAGAAATGTGATAAAGCAGGAAAACATTTTTATATTTGTAGTCTAAGTTTTTAATAAATATTTGAAAAATAAGAAAAAATGATGGCAAATAAAATTTTTTAAAAACCCAGCAAGTTATTAGGGTTTTTATAAATATCCCCATCATATGCAAAATAAAGTGATAGTGAAAGTAGTCTGGCACTGCTTATTTATCATAACAATGCAGCACTCTGGGCAGTGTGATGTCTGAATTTACTACTCAAAATGCTCTTGATAGAGAGTGATTAAATATTGATATATTTCAGGTGGGTGCTAGGTAGTGATAATACAGGTTTATGAAAACATCTAATTCCTGATAGTTAGAAAACTAGTCTTACACAATCACATTTGAGTGGGTTTCACTCAAACTTTTTGTTTGGGACCACCCAGTATGATTTGGTGTTATGATCTGCTTAGCACTGACCTAATCCATAATACTTGACAGTTAAACCTGTGTACCATAGATAGACAAACCTTTCACAGTTCCAAGCATCCTATTGTCATTTTCTCTAGAGGGCTGGGCTGTGTATACTTTATGTAGTGGTATACAGTGCCCAAATGTCTGATTGCTTGTTTTTACACTCCTTAAAACATGAATTGACCTCAGTTTACTGTATGGAATAGGATTTGCACCTGCAGTTGATTAAATAAACATGCTGCAAGATCCGATGAGGTTCAACCAAGTTGTCACAGCAGGGACAAAGAAGCTATATATAAATGTAAATTTAATCCATTTTAAATAATGCAATTTCATTTTAATGACAAATAATTGTACACTTTGGATTTTGAAAACAACCCCTTTAATCAACAAAGCATGTATATTTTTGGCAATGGTCTTACAACATGTTTGAAAAAGTATTTTTACCTACTAAAAAATGACTTTTTTTTAATCAAGAAAACTATTGAATTGGTAATAATAAAAATCATATAATTAAAGGAAAGATTTTTACATTGTATCAAATTATTTCTATTTTCTGAAAATATACAATTTTACTGTGTATGGTCAGCTTTAAGCAGGAAGTACATTCCACAGCCAAATGACCAGGTCATTCACATAGCACATACTAGTTACATTTGACTGGTATTTGGAGGTTTGTTATCACGTGAGCAGGTTTACTGTCCTGGCCATTAAATACTAACACATCCATAATAGTCTTTTTTTCTGGTATACAAAGAATAATAATATGTAATATAATGCTAATATTAATTAAAATCATTGTAACTAAGAGTTTTCAAAGTTATCTATCAAAGTTAACTTTTCTGTTCATTTATATGGGTTGTAAATACTGATGATAAGTACAATAATATTCATATTGAAAACAACTCCAAGTAATGTCATGTTTTCAAACTCTTTACTTTATATCTTTACTTATATTTGTGGAAGTTGCATATGTAAAAGAGAGCAAGAAAATGCTGACAAAACTTTATTTTTTCATAAAAAGATGTATTTTAAAGTTGTTACAGTTAAACAGAAGGCTTTACTCAGTCTTAGATAATCTGTGCTTTAAATACACAGGCATGTATGTATGTAAGTATGTAGAATTTTATTTATAAAGCACCACAGTGCTATACAATTCATGTGAGTTTATGATCATTATGTAAACAAAATTTAAAAAGTGACCTTCAATAAATGTTAAAGGAGTTTGGGAACTATGTACTATGTAGTGTGAAAACTGTTTCCGTTCAGTTGCAGTGTGATAGATGTGTAAGCTTTCTGTTGTTTGTTAATACTGATTTATGTGCATGTCTTAACCTATTCTGTTTGTCTTCTTTCCTTTTATCTTGCTGTTCACGACTTCACTCTGAAATGTGATACTTCACTTGGGCCTTGTTCGTGTATGTAAGCGTCTTCAACTTTATGGATACCTTGCATCAACTAACGGTGTATGTACTTTCAATGTGTAGTTGCATGGCTTACAAATTGAAAGAGAAATTAATTGTATTTTAACATAGTAAACTTCTGTCACAAGGCCATATCACTAAAAAAGCATACAATGAATGCAAAAGGATTTAAACAACAATACTAAAATCTAGATCTAGTTATTTTTGGCAGGTTAGAACAAGCATAATAGCTCAACTCATCTTTCCAATGACAGTGACTATTTTTTAAACATATACAGTAATAATAAATGTTTTTTTTTAAATGAATTAGTAAGTAAAATATATAGGCATTTAAATGCATCCAGTAGCATTTTATGTCCAATATGCCATATGTTCATACTCATAGCAGTGCAGCACAAGTAAACAGAGATAAAGATTTGTATACATTATGATGCCATGGTGTTCCAAATGCTTTTTAGTCACAAGCACATTGAATTGTCTTAGAATGGTGCACGGAACCTGCCAAGTAATAATACCGCTTAAATAAGAAATAAACTTTGGCTTTATCCCTTATTTAATCAATAGGTCTGATAACACAATAAAACTAAGGGGGTAATTCAGGAACGATCGAATTTACCTTGCGATGCTTCGCGATTTACCTCGCAACCACTTGAGTCGCCTCGCCGAAGTACCTTTAAAGCGTTCGCTGATCTCCGCTTGCAGGAGACCAGAGAGCGCGTACCTGACTCGGCGAAGTGGTGAGAAGCATGGCAAGGTAAGTTCGATCATTCCTGAATTACCCCCTAAGTGCTGAGATCTGGCTCACTATTAAGAAGTACTCTGACAGTTCAAGGCATCCATTTTGCTGTTTTAGGTACTCCGCCTCCCTCTCTCAGACACTCACACATTATGGTCTTCAGCACAGGTATTTATAGAGTAGACCTGGGTATTGTTCAGCCCGCGGGCCACATCTGGCCCTCCAAGCATGTCTTACTGACCTGTCTGAGCATGCGAAAACATGGGGCGTGGCCAACCAACATAGGTACCAGAAAGCTAGACGCAACACTCCGGCCCTCTAAAACCACCCAAACCTTTCACGTGGCTCCATGATAAAAATAATTGCCCACCCCTGTTAATAGAGGGAGGGTATGTGGCCCATTAGATTTTATAAGATATATAATTAAAAAGATTACATTTTCCTTTTTTTGACCCTTTATTAAAGCCGCATTACAATGTGTCTGTGAAATGGGTTTATTTATACAACAGAGAAAGTATGGCTGTTATCAGCAAAAGCATAACAAAGAAAACAAAGCAAAATAAATTAGAGATTTGATTTAAAAGATAACATAAGTACTGAGTAGGAATAACTGCCACTCTTTAAGCATGACATTTCAGTGTTGGTAATTCAACTGTCCCTATAACTTCTTATGTATGCAGTATAGCACAAATCCAAACTTTTGGATGTCACACCATTTTACTAACTACAATAGATCTAGGTGTTCTATGGCCATGAAGTAATTCTCAGTCCAGGCTTTTCAGTCACAATCATCATGACAAAAAGCAGAAGAACAAACCAGCTGTGTGTGAGTTGGAAAAATATTATAGAAGGAATCCATTCTATTCCATATTCAATAGGCTTCTTTCTGGTTGTAGTTTCAGGGCTCATTTCAGCGTACACAGTGCTTGCTAGTACTGTAGTTACAAAGTGCTGTTCAGTGTCACAATATCATGTTGTTGTCAGAGTGCCAAAATGCAATGTAAAAGACTTTTTGTTTAGGATACTTTATTCATGGCTTTTCTCCATTGTTGTAAAGAATCCAAAGCATGACTACAGTATGCTGTACTAATTTCCTGTGATGACATCATAAGACATAATCCCTGAAATCATGATCAAGGAGGGATCTGATGAGAAGAGCCATGATCTAAATACTAATAAAGTGTAGCGAGCAAACAAGTAATCAGTAATTATATAGTTAAAACAAATTAGCATGAGGTGCTACTGAGGGAGCAATGGCAATTTGTAAATTAGAAAGAAAAAAGAAACCCTCTAGATGCACACTCATGTTTTATTTGAAAAAGTATTTCATGAAAAAGCAGTGAAACAAAAGACAAAAACATTCACATCATTTAAAAGAAGTGCTCCCACCGGTGGGAGAATGCCAGCCTCATTATTTATTCATGCTCCTGACCATCTAAATGCACGCACTTGCAACGTTTGGAGCGTTATAATCATATTCGCAGCCTCTTTGACTTTGACTGATAGAAACCGAGGACGGTAACTATTGTATTAGCACCAAAGCTATTTATTTATCCATGATAATATTGCTTTTGCAATTATTTATGTAGTTATCTTTTGATCCTCACATTTTTATTGTTCATAATTTATTGGGCTGGCATCTCCCCTTTTTTGAAGTTGTCTACACTTAGACACTTCTTTTAAATGATTTTAATGTTTTTGTCTTTTGTTTCACTGCTTTTTATGAAATACTTTTTCAAATAAACATGAGTGTGCATCTGGAGGGTTTCTTTTTCCTTTCTAATTTACAAAGAGCCATGATCTACACTTCCCCTTGCTACATTTCTATTTCAATGTTCAAGGGATGAAAGGGAATGTGCCCCAGTTATCTGTGGTTCTGAGCCAAATGCTAAAACCATGTTTCCCTTAGCATAAATAATAGTGGACCTTGATGATCAGTTTTAATTGCATTGTCATGACATGTTTAAATATAGTTAATGCTGCTATTTTAAACCAAGGTTTAACTGCATAAATTGTGCTATACAACCAGATGATATAAACTATGGATTCTATTGCTTGAGGTACCCTATGATGCTGATTTACTAAAAAATCAGATTGTGTATTGATACCACTAATTTGTGTCAGCTCTTAAATCCCTGCAAATTTGCCCAGCTCACTTTGCTCAAAAGATTTATTTGGACCCTACTAATGCCATCTACCCTGAAACAGAAGTTAACAGAGCTCTGCATTCTTTTGTGCTTTTTTTATCTATACAGAATAATTGAGATATACAACCTAATTCATCTATGGAATGCACCTATTCCATATAAATATTTTATTACAACGCTCACTTTTTTGTATATTTTTCTGTCATGGAATGTTGGAAAAAAACACTAAGCAGATCTGGAGAAAAATTTGTGGTTGATTACAAGGACTTTATCAACCACAGCCTCTTGGTAATTCATCACCATTTTCTTTAGTAGTAAGGGTGCCTTGCAGGACCAGTAGAAACCTTAAATCCTCTTTCACATCTGCAACTCAGTAGGTCTAACTGGTTGCATGCAAAGGTAGATACCTTTATTTTATATTTTATTATTTTATATGACGTTCTCATTTAGACAAGTAGAAGAGAATGGGATGTCTCTGCATGTAAGCTGTTGAACCTGCTGATTAGGTCTGACAGTTGGGGATGTGAAAGTCACTGTTATAATGTATACTTTGTCATGATTCAGCATAAAATATACTTATGTACTAATGCATTCACTTTTAGCTCAATATTAGATTGATACAATATCTCTGATTTTAAAAAATATTTAATAATTCCATTTACAAAGTACAAATGACAAATAAGTAGTGAGTATATGTGCTTGTGTTGGTAGTTTGTCAACCTTGTACTAATGTTGTAATATCACTATATTTTCACATCCCTTCTATTTCACATGCATGGTCTTGTCTTACCATGGGAGGAAATGTTATACATCAAACATTGCTTTTTATAGCTCAGCTGACTATTTTTAGTATTAAGCTGCTGATATGGCTATTACTCCAACAATTTCTGCTTAGTTAGAATTTTGCACAGTCTCACTTTTAATACAATCTTTTTTCTAATTTTGTCAATTTGAGCTGGGTCTGTTGTTTAACATGAATGTTGTAAAGAAAAGCTGTAAGTCTGAAGATATCGGTAATGAACATCTTTATCAGTAAAATAGTTTTCTATGTACATGTATCTAATATTACTTGGAATGGTTAGAATAGTGTACACACATACTGTATATTTCTAGTTGGTTGAGTAATATGCAGACCTCATCATTAGGGTAATCATTAGAACAACAAGATCACTCATTTGAGACCAGCAGTATCAGCAGGTCAATTGACTCATATATATGACCTTATTCACCAAAAAGATCATTATATCTCAATCGACCAAAAACAGATTTTTATCACAGTAGACTGTTGTGGCCCCTGTGTATAGTGCAGTAGAAAAATCAGCCTTAGATATGCCAATTTTTTATTCCATTTACCTGAAGCTAAAATATAATTGTATTATTTTGCTAGTAGGAAAGTCGCTTTCACAGAAAATCCACCCTGTTGGAATGGATGTTTAACAAATCAATTTTAAGTTTTAATAAAGGTGGTCCCCAGAACAAAAATGTTTTATACATATTAAAATTTTCCTTTTTTTATTGTTCCTGCAATTCCTTACTGATTTCCCTGCCTTCTCCATTGAGCCAGTAGTCTAATAATGTCCTAAACAACTATCTACTAGCAATAACAAAAGAAAAAACTGTTCACCTCTACAGTTAGGACCATAAATATTTGGACAGAGACAACACTTTTTAATAATTTTGGTTCTGTACATTTTACCATAATGAATTCTGAACAAAACAAAACGATTCAGATGCAGTTGTAGTTCAGACTTTCAGCTTTAATTTAGTGGGTTGAACAAAATGATTGCATAAAAATGTGAGGAACTAAAGCATTTTTAAACACAATCCATTCATTTCAAGAGTTCAAAAGTAATCGGACAAATTAAATAATTGTAAATAAAATATTAATTTCTAATACTTGGTTAAAATCCCTTTTTTGGCAATTATTGCCTTAATTCTTAAAGTCATGGACATCACCAGACACTGTGTTTGCTCCTTCTTAATGCACTGCCAGGCCTTTACTGCAGCGGTTTTCAGTTGCTGTTTGTTTATGGGCCTTTCTGTCTTTACTCTTTAACAAGTGAAATGCACGCTCAATTGGGTTGAGATCAGGTGACTGACTTGGCCATTCAAGAATATTCCACAGCTTTGCTTTAATAAACTTCTGGGTTGCTTTGGCTTTATGTTTTGGGTCATTGTCCATTTGTATTATGAAACGCCGTTTGGCTGGATTTGAGCCTACAGTATGTCATTGAATAGCTCAGAATCCATCCGGCTGCTTCTGTCCTGTGTCTCATCATCAATAAACACTAGTGACCCAGTGCTACTGGCAGCCATGAATGCCCAAGCCATCACACTGCCTCTGCCGTGTTTTACAGGTGATGTGGTATGCTTTGGATCATGAGCTGTACCACACCTTTGCCATAATTTTTCATTTCCATTATTCTGGTAGATGTTGATCTCGGTTTTATCTGTCCAAATAATGTTCTTCCAGAACTGTGCTATGTTTTTTAGATGTTTTGCAACAAAGTCGAATCTGGCCATTTTATTTTTGAAGCTTATGAGTGGCTGGCACTGTGCATTGAACCCTCTGTATTTACTTTCATGAAGTCTTCTCTTTATGGTAGATTTGGATATTGATATGCCTACATCCTGGAGAATGTTTTTCACTTGGTTGGCTGTTATGAAGGGGTTTCTTTTCACCATGGAAATTATTCTGCGATCATCCACCACTGTTGTCTTCCATTGGCATCCAGCTCTTTTTGCAATGATGAGTTCACCAGTGCTTTCTTTTTTTCTCAGGATGTACCAAACTGTAGCTTTTACCACTCCTAATATTGTAGCAATTTCTCGGATTTTTTTTTTTTCTCTGTTTTCGCAGCTTAAGGATGGCTTCTTTCACCTGCATGGAGAACTCTTTTGACTGCATGATTTCTTCACAGCAAAATCTTCCAAATGCAAGCACCACACCTCAAATCAACTCCAGGCCATTTTCTGCTTAATTGAGAATGACATAACAAAGGAATTGCCCACACCTGCTCATGAAACAGCCTTTGAGTCAATTGTCCAATTACTTTTGGTCCCTTTATGAAAAGGGTGGCACATGTTAAGGAGCTGAAACTCCTAAACCCTTCATCCAATTTTAATGTAGATACCCTCAAATGAAAGCTGAAAGTCTGGACTTTATGTATAACTATAACTTAACTATGTTTCAGTAAACAGGTAAAAAAAAAACAAAATTTGTGTCAGTTTCCAAATATATATGGACCTAACTGCAGTTTTTTTTACTCTTCCATATTCAGGGACCTATTTCCAAGGTGTATCTTTAACAGTAAATTAGTTTTCTAATTTTGTTACACACATTCTGCAAAACTCACACTTGAAACTCATTTTTCAACTGCATTCAAAATGTTTCAGTTATTTTTTTGAGGATTTTGACAAGGTAATAAAAGCTTTTTTTAATTAGGTCTAATAAAACAAAAAAACTCTTTCTCCAACACTAGGTGGTTGAAAAGCATTTGTGCTTTTATAACTATCCCCCATAGTGTGTATTATACCATGTGTGGACTAAACACTTTGATTTTCTGGTTGATCAGCAACTGCATGAGCTAGTGTTTGTGGTAGGCGGTCTACTGAATAAAGTTTATTTTGAATCTGTTTTGACATTTTGACAAGAGTTTACCTTAATACTAGTGATTGATGTATTCATTTCATCTCCCATGGATATGATTTCATGTTTCTACGGTCTTAACAAGATGGAGTTATTATTAGCCACAGCATTCAAAACAGGGTTGTGCAAAGTAATACTTGTTTTCAGAAAGCCTGTAATCCAAAAAGCATTTTCCAATAACCTGATTTTAATGCAAAAAACTCCTGGTGACTAAAGTTATTTATTTATACATAACATAAAAAGGACTGTGTAAAGTAAAGTATTTTTGCTTCTTAAAACCTCTGCAGGTTCATAAATCAGATGCACAAGATCATGTTTCCAGAAGCTATTGGGATACACTGAGGCGTAACACAAGCCAAGCACTCTTTTCAGACCTTGCAGAGGTACAGCCAAACCTCTCTGGTCCATGATATATCTGTATTCTTACATGCATCTCTTTTTACTGTGGCTGAACCTTTATTATTTCATTTGTTTAATTGCAGTCTCCTGTATTTATTTAGTTAAGAACAATGTTTCCATTTGTCTTCCTACAGCATCTTTGTGTTCAGATGAAGATTATCTTTCATTGGTTTTCTTTTTCAGTTCTTCTCTGTAAGGCTATTTTAATGTATTCTCATACATGCCCATATGCATATACTGTATATGTGTATCTGTCTGCATATGAGTGTATATATTTTGTTATGATGAGTGTGGCAAATGTCACAAATGCATGTAATATATGATATATACAGAAATTTTTTGTTTTTTTATTTGATGAGTGTGGCAAATGCCATGGTTAAACATGTAATGGATAAGTTAGTTTGTAAGAAAAATAAACATTCTGGGGCATATTAATTAAAGTGTGAATTTGACCATTGTAGAGAATTGAGTCATTACATGTCGCTTCTCTCTGACAGATTGAAGAGATATTTAGACTCCGGCACTCCTTGGTAATAAATAATCAAACTCCTTTATTATGACCAGGGCCGGTCCTGGCTAGATTTGCGCCCTGGGCGAACCACCCCTTGGGCGC
>WMED01022523.1:0-11654 GCA_019650415.1 Pipa parva | reverse complement strand
GCACTTGTTAGCACCACATTTATAGGAGCCTGTAGAAGAGAGCCAGGTGGGTTTATCCTTGGCATCCGGTTTGTATGAGGTAAGTGTGTGTGAAAGCGTATTAGCCCTACTGGGTACACATCTAACCCTTTCAGAAAGTAGGGTTTTTAAGGTAGGATCACTAAAGAGTATAGGAATGTTTCGATGTAGAATGTTCCTAATTTTAATGAATTCCTCACTATATGGGGTAATCTGAATTGTCAGATTTTATTGGATTAATCTTTATACAAACTGAACATCCCTAATTAGCATGCTGCCATTTAATGAACGCTATATGGAGAATATTCATAAATGAGTAAACTGGTTTAAAAGTGGTAAAATGTGGATTTTCCCAAATATTGCCACTTTTTTATTATTATGCCCAGGGGTCAGCAACCTTTGCACAGGAGGGAGCCATCTTGCTCCCTCCTCCACTGGGGAAAAATTGTAGCAGAGTAGCAAAGGGGGAGGATTGTATGCTCCCGATCACATGACCTGCCAACATCCTATCAGAAGAAGCGTCCCAGGTAATGTGCGGAGGGAGGGAGATGCGCTCACAGCTACAACAAGGCAGCTGAAAAGCCGCATGTGACTTGGGAGCTACATTTTGCTGACTCCATATTTAGCCTATTAAAAAATTACCAATTAATTATTTTGATTGTACTGTGGTTTTAGTACTGACCTTGAAATGTTGCTGTGACTTTTTACAACAAATCAATGATTCTCACACTTCAAATAATCAGCAATGATTGTTATTTTCTGTGATGTAGCAAACTGTCATGTAATTCACAAATTTCACTGACTTCACATTTACTGTATGTACTACTTTACAGGGCATATTTGCAGTGCAATGGTTGCGTGTCTTTGTGAATTAGTGACAATTTCCCACTTCTCCAACTTTGCATGAATTCACTCACAGTTTGCGACATTTCTCTGACCGTGTATTTACGTACCACTTTGTGTCTCTTTGCCGGAGAATGTGACAGCAGTTCAATGTGAATTTACCATTATATTTAGCATTCTATTTTCTGTTTTGACTTCAAAAAAAGAAAGTGAAGAAATGTAGGGCTTGTAGAAAATGATGATAAAGTACCAAAATGAGCCAGGAATTGTCTGCCGTTAAACGGGATAAAAAAAACTCTAAAACAAATAAAAGTGAAATTGATGACCTCAGAGAACACTAGGCACCTCCATGAATGCACTGCATAATATAATAGCGCTATATAAATAAATACATACATACATACATACAATCATACATGCAAAAGCACATAGAAAACCAAAGCAGAGAGTCAGGAGGACTATATGAATTGCTACATCAAACTTGTGAACATCCAAAGCAGTTGTACAATGTTTTCGGGGGTGGTCCCACCATTCATCAGGTGCACCCCCAAACATTGTGCGCTTGCTTTGGCTGAAGACAACAAAATAAATGTATTTATCACTTTATGCAGTACAATACGCCACCTCTGCTATTCACCGGACAACTCTCAGAAATGACTACATGACTCTTAACATTAGCATTATATTATATTAATACACATTGCCAAGTGAATATGCTGTTTGGTGTATATGTGGTATTGAATTTTCCGCATTATAGGGAAATTATTGTGAAGTGTCACAAATTAATTCATGGGGAGAATTGACTCTTTTATGAATAACCCCCCTGAAACATTTCAATTTGTGTCAAAGTGACATTCATCAAGGTGGTGTAAATATCCAGAAATGACTTCAAATGTAAGTAGTGAATTAGAGGCTCACAAAAGGGTTTCTGCTACTATTTTTGTGACATTTCATTTAAAAGGATTAGAAAATAATGATAACCAAGCCCTAACATGAACTGTGATTTGTCTACCATTGAAATTGGTGATTTAATACAAAAAACAATTGTTGTAGTTTAAACAAGTATTCTCCAACACTGGCGACCAAAATGTGTTAAAATGTTGACAATTCTCTTTTTTTATTATAATTCATGTTTACTGTCAGTTTGTCATTAATATAGAATAATATAGTTATGGTGGTATTTCCTTGTAAAGATAGTATCACTTTGCTATAATCTGCCTATTTATGAGGAATTTGTGACATCATATTTATATTTGATGAATATACCCAATCAGGTTTGTTCTTATTTTATGTTGGCCTTTAACCTTACCATCGATATAACTTTATATTGACGACTTGGTTTGTGTCAGTGTCATTAAAACAAGTCAAATATCAAGAGTACCTAAAAGCCAAGAATTCTGGGTAAAAATACTCAGAGTGCTATGTTTGTGTTGTTTATTTGGAAGGACACATTTTCGTCCTGCATCAAGGCAAGCTGCACCAGGCAAGCATTCGAAACACTGGTTGATATCCTGGTAAGATACTAAATCTTGTAATACAGCCAATGCTTTAAACCAAGGACATGCCTCCCTACATACATACATAGTATTTTGTGAAATGCACTGGGAAATGTTTTACCTATGGGCCTGTTGCTGAAACTACAGCTCATGCAGTCTGAATCCCTCTAATTTCATGCCCCACTATAAATTTAATTATCTTTTATCACCAAAATTCTACAGCAAGTTTTTGATCAGTCGTTAATACTTTTAAGGAACAGCAGGTAAAATTCTATTTTGTTACTAATTCATTTACTCGGCCTCCATGGTCTTTTTATATAATTTCAAGCCCATTTGCTGCCAATTAGAAGCTGTGTTTTGATCGAGAATATAACAGAACGCAGGAGGTCCAATGCCATTTTCCTTTCCTTTGGTTTAAATAAGTTAGAACAATATACTATTCTTCTGTGCAGGGTCATTCTACAATCTTTATTACTGTAGTATTTCATACACTGAGGAGGTTATTCATAGTTCAAAGAGATGCATAAAAGTCTGAATTCATGTCCACTTGACACTTCTCCAACTTCACCTATTCATCAAGCTCTGTGGTTTATTCCCAACCAGTTTAACAGCTTACCATGGTTGTAACTTTACACACCCCTTTGCATCGCTTGTGTTACTGTTCAGCTGATTATACATAGGATAGCATCTAACAGTGTTTACTTTTTTACCAAGGGAATCCATTCTTTATTGAATAAGAAGTAGTAAATTTGTGTCTGTTGGAGTGTAGTAATGTGACGGGATGTAAATTTTCTATGTCTGTTGAATTTAGACCTTGATTACTATGTTCCTATGTTGTTGGGTTGGCTGGAGCCTACCTGGTCTAGCTTCCATATAAATCCATACTGAATGTGCAAGGAACTTATAAACCATTATGGGGGTAATTCAGCAAAGTGCAAACTCACCTTGCGATGCTTCGATACACTTTGCAAAATTGTTTCCGCGCTCGCTTCTCTCCTACACGCGCACATCAGCGCACGCTTTAAAGGTATTCCAGTCTCGCAAGGCAACTCGAGTGGTCGCGAGGAGACTGAAATACCTTTAAAGCGTGTGCTGATGTGCACGTGTAGGAGAGAAGCCAGCGCATAACCATTTTTGCAAAGTGAATCGAAGCATCGTAAGGTAAGTTTGCACCTTGCTGAATTACCCCCTATGTCTCTGACTCCTCATTGGTTGTATATTTCAAAGTAGCCTCTAGGGCACTGAAAATGTTGTTATTTGCATGGTGACTATTTTGAGAAAAGGACATCTTCCAACAGAAATTCATTATCTGCATATGGGAGTGGCAAGATCTTCTGCATTACAGGGCAAGTAGTACCATAGAAATCTATCATGCTGTCATAGTTATTCATTTTTATATAGCGCTACTATATTACACAGCACTTTACAGAGATTCATCACTCACTTCAGTCCCTGCTTATAATGTATTTTCTCTGTTCAGTCACACATACAGATGTATGTTTGTGGATGGAAACTGGAGTGTCTGGAGGAAACCCACACAGGTGCGAGGAGAACATACAAACTCCATGCAGAGGAAGTCCAGGGTGTAATTGAACCCAGGACCCAGTGCTGCAAGGCAGCAGTGCTAACCACTGAACCACTGAACCACTGCACTACCCCTTACAGATCTCTAGGTGGCAGCATTGTGCCTGCAAGATTAATGAGTAGTTGTTTTTTTTTAAACTTACATCATTTGCAGTAAAGTATGTCCATCACTACAGAAAAGAATTATGAATCCTAAACAAATAGAATGGTAAAGTGAGGTAGCCCCTTATTTAGCAGACACTTCACACGGTTGGGATTCAGTTTCTGTAAATCATAAAGAAAGGGAACATCAGGCCTTTTCCAGTCACCATTTATATGCTTCCATTTATTGAACAGTTCACCTTAACTTACACAGGTAGTAGATGTTTTGTGTTACCACACAGCTAACAATGAGCCCCTCCCTATATAGACTCTTGTGTTCATAAGCATAGTGTAGACACCATGATCAATGCAAAAACTTAAGGTCCATATTAATCTTGGGTTCTTCATTGAAAAGTTTATATCAGTGCATATTTCCTTTAAAATCCATATTAAACATATCAGAAGTGCATACAAATGCACAGCATGTTTGTGCACAGAAACATTTTTTTAAAGCCTTTTTTTTAAAACAGAAACATTACTATGATTGTATTATCCAAATTAAAATATATAGCAATATTAAATATTTATTTTAAATCTAAATAAATATTAAATATAATAAAAATTTCTATTTATTTAGGCCTTTTGGAATCACTGTGTTCAACAAGAATATCCAGAACAAGTTCCTTTCTGATAATTTCATGGTTACATCTCCAATATCAATTTCTACCTGTTCCAACACTTACCTGATGCTTGTGGTCACTAAAATATCTATTCACAAGGGAAACCTTTGTTTTAGTATTTAGAGTAGAATCCTTGTTCACTTATTCTCACCTCTCTGCTTATCTTACCTACATGCGCTTGTCCACATAGACATTTCACTAGGTAAATAACACTTTTGCTTAATTGGGTAATAAACTGCTCACTGTTAATTGTGTGGCACAGAAGGATGGTAACTCTAGAGAGACCAGGGGATGTTGGAAGTATTTAATGTATGCTTACAGTTTCTGTACGCTTACTGTGTACGCTTACTGTATATGCTTACTGTATATGCTTACTGTGTACACTTACTGTATATGCTTACTGTATATGCTTACTGTGTACGCTTACTGTATATGCTTACTGTATATGTTTACTGTGTACACTTAATGTGTACACTTACTGTGTATGCTTACTGTGTACCCTTAATGTGTATACTTACTGTATATGCTTACTGTGTACACTTACTGTGTATGCTTACTGTGTACCCTTAATGTGTATACTTACTGTGTATGCTTACTGTGTATGCTTACTGTGTACCCTTAATGTGTATACTTACTGTATATGCTTACTGTGTACACTTACTGTGTATGCTTACTATCTACGCTTACTGTGTTTCTTACCCCACAGCTATGAACAGCAATTAGGGGCAGAGGGCAGAGAGATCAATAGACCAAAACGAATTAAAATAAATTATTTGGCTTGGTAACTGCTTACATTGACTATTTAATTGTTGCTCACCATTAGACATTAGAAATGGAGTTATTTTTATATTGTTTGCTGTTGTTGAGCTAGTTGTTTTTAACTAGCTATTGTCCTGAAGTGGTTGGTATTTTATTATTTGTTAGGAGGCATTTGGCTTTTAATTAATTTTTTGCTCATTACCAGCCTTGTAACATGACGCTTAATTTTCTAAACTTGTTCGGTGAAAATGTTTTTCTGGTTTGTATTTATTAACAAGTTAGTCTGGAAAACTCCTGATTGTGTTGATAATTTTGTTCATCTTTAAACCCATAAGGGAAGGTATAAGAAAGAATATGCCATCTACATGCAAGAAGATGGACAGTGCTACTATAAAGTAAAGTCTAAACCAGAAAGAAAATGTTATGCCGTACAGTACAGTACAGTACACATTTTTCACCTAATCCCAAATATACTGTAATTGGCCCCTGCAGTCAGATTACCATTCTAGATTGAGTGGTTCCACCCCTTCTAATGGACACTGTACTACATACCCCCACCAGTAGTTCTACTAGTGTAGTGTCTTATTTCTGTCTCCCTTTTCCCCAGTTTAATGTCCTCTTACCCACCCTGCATAACACACACAGCAGTATAAATGTATTTATTGTGGGTTTTTTGGTAATTACTTCTTGTGAAACAATTCATTGAAACATTTTTCATATCTGAATTCTTGAATTACACAACAAAACATCCAAATGTATATGCATTTTGAAATCTTTTACGCACTTCCCAAAACATGACCTGCCAAACATTCCACAGTAAATACAATGGAAGTAAATGTAAAATTATTATGTTGATGATACAGGTGAAGTGTCTGCTAAAACCAAAATCGTTTAAGTGACCCTGGTGCCTTTTAATACTAATTTTCTACAGTCATTAACCTCCTTTCTCCAATATTACACAGAGAACCTAACCCCAGGGGGGCAGTAGCTGGGTATGTCATACCATAATTTGGGTACCCAATGGGGAAAGAAGTGACACTCTTTAATAAACATTGTATAGACCAGCGGTTCTCAACCTTTTGGGGGTGGCGACCCCCGGCGCTGACGTCACCGCGCCGCACGTGATGACGTTTTGGCCGAACATCATCACGTACGCACGTCATGTGCTGACATTCGGCCGAAACGTCATCACGTATACGCGTCACGTGGTGATGTTCGGCTGAAACGTCATCACTTATGCATGTCACGTGGTGATGTTTTCGGCCGATGTCACCCCACAGGAAGCCTTACAAGAAGGGTTCCTGCAGGTGCTTCCAGGTGCTGCAGCAGTTCTCAACCTGTGGGTCACGACCCCGGCTGGTATAGACAGTTCTTTTCACTATAGAGAATGACAGTATGATCAATTATCACCCAGTAAGTAAATGACTGACCTAGGAATTTTCATTCTAGGTATTGGGAAAGTATTACGTAGATCTTCTTAAATTATAATGGTGTTACACATATTCCTGCTGATTGAAATAAGGTGTTACCAATTAATAAAGAATTGCTTCACTCATCAGCTTAGAAGCAACTCCGAGAATTTAATAGTAGAGAAAATAATATCTTAGAAAATATTCCACAACTTTAGGAATAAAAATCAGAATAACAGAATATCTCAGCCAATCCCTTTATTAAACATATTTAGTTAAAAAAAAATCTAAATGTAAAGCAGCGGTAATTCTGCTGATTAATCTGATTTTACGATTGAGAATGTACTTGCTGTGGCTGCCAATAAACAGACCAAATATTAGCCAATCCAAACCAACCAAATTTAATATTAGTTGTGGCACCCAAAACGCAGCCAAATAATGACAATACACCTTTTTGTGGTATAAAATTGGCCACAGCTTTACTAAACACATCCGTAAAACCTTCTAAACACATTAAGCCTAAAGTTGCCACAGCAACTGGCACAAATCACACCAAAAATCCCAGGAGTCTTGGACCCACCAGGTCACAGCCTAAGCCGCGGGCTACCGGCTATACCCCAATTAATCACAACTTACCAATATTATAAGAGCTCTGTTAGTGCACCAACGTCCAAATAAAGCTGTGACAATAAATACATGCCAACAATGTCATACACGCATGTACCCTCACATGCATACCTTTACAATATAAATAAATGAACCACAATTCACATAAAACTGAAATGAAGGGAAGGAAGGAGGCCAAAACTTTTCTCTTCACAGATGCACCTCCAGTCACCCCACTATCTAATAGGAATGCATCTACGCATGGAGGGAAATTCCAAAGAACCTCATAGGCCAGCGGTTGTCAACCTGTGGGTCGCGACCCCTGCGGGGGTCACACAACTATCCCACGTCGGTCGAGAACCGTTGTGGCACCCGGAAGCGACTGCAGGACCCTTCATATAAGGGTTCCTACGGGGTGACGTCGACCCAAAATGTCACCATGTGACGCGCATACGTGACGATGTTTCACCCGAACATCACCACGTGATGCGCATACGTGATGACGTTTGCCCGAAGGTCATCACGTGATGCGCGTATGTGATGACGTTTGGGCAAAACGTCAGTCCGTGACATCACAGGCTGGAGTCGTGGCTCTCAAAAGGTTGAGAACCGCTGTCATAGACTATCCTGTCAGCCATGGCCAAGCCACCCTCACCCCTGTTGCTGTCGTTGGGTAGGGGTGTCCGGGCAGACTTTCTTGCAGATATGTCTGCTGTTTCTCACTTAGCCCCCTTTTTTAATTCTACGTATCCCTTACATAAATGATAAAAAGTGATAAATAGTATAGCAAATGGGATAGGATAAAGCAGCTATAAAACCAACATTGTCTTCTATTTTAGCTAATTTACGTATCACAGTTTTGTAAATGTTATGATAATTGACTGCAATTAGGCATTGTGAAATAATTATGTATTTTGAATTCTTGGTATTATGACTTCATTCCCCACATATGAAAATGGTTCTAAATAGATTTTAATTTAGTGGGAATGAATCATCTCACTAGTAACCCGGGAAACTGATTTTCTCCACAACTATCAGTTTAGACTCTCAGTACTCTTCCAGGAAGCAAAATTTCACATTTAGAAAAGTCTATTAGTACATAATGTTCCAAACCCAACGTATGTAAATTGAGTCCATGAGGTTAAAAGGGCAAAACTAAGCTAATTAATTTTTTACTGCCAGTTCAATGTAATAACATTAGACACTCTGTGAAATTTTTTAAAGTCGGAAAGACAGCTCTCGGTCTTTACGAGTTTATCGCGCGAGATCTCGTGTTGTTCCCACGTGATTACTACGCAAATTTTTCAATCTCGATTTTTTTATAAAAAGGTAACCATACTACTACTACTACTCAGTGTAAGAACATTATAAGTTATGGATACTGGATAACTGAAAGTGGGACCTTGATCCAGGGAATTATTCTGATTGCCATATTTGGAGTCAGGAAGGAATTTTTTCCCTAATATCAGGATAATTGGCTCTTGCCTCATGGGTGTTTTGCCTTCCTCTGGATCAACATTGCAGGAAAATAGGCTGAACTGGATGGACTTGTGTCTTTTTTCAGCCTTATAAACTATGTTACTATGTTACTAATGTAAAGTATGGCTACCTTTCAATTGAAAAAATTGAGATAGAAAAACTTCGATACAAAAACTCATGCAGTAATCTCGCGGGAACAACATGAGATCTCACGTGATAAACTCAAAAAGAACGAGAGCAGTCTTTCCGACTTTAATACAGCTCACCCTATGATCCTTTTAGATATATATGTTGGCGTGCATGTTTAAATTACTGTAATCATTAGCCAGACTGAACAAATAATTTGAAAAAATGTAATAACATGGAATGTCCAACATATTATGCTATACATACAATAATATTGTTATGATATTGGTATAGGATATGATATATAAGGTGACATGCATTAAGAATATTTTTAGACAACTGTGTATACAGAATTCAGTGGCATCAAACTGTTGGCAGCCTCACTACCACCGCAGTCATGCTCTTTCTTACATTCCACAACCTCTATTTATAACAGGTTTTTACATTTTTGTTGCCTTAGTAAATGTGAAACAGATTGTCAAGCCAAGATTAAGGGAATTATATTACAGAGGCCAAAGCCAAACAGGACCATCTTTATCAAAGTTGTGCCAAGAGTTAAGTGACAAATTTTGATACGCTATTCGCTGATACGCCAGAGAATTTATCCGTCATCTTTGTTGATTTTTACAATCCAAATAGATTGTTATTAATAGGATAAAGCACAAAATAAATACATATTTCATTTTTTTTTTTTAGTTAGCTCACATAGGTTTTGGGGGGGAAAAGGAAAAATTAAAGTTAAATTATTTACTACATTATACACTACAAATTTTTTAAACAGATTATACAGCAACCCTACATATAGCTTAGCTGCCATTACCCAGTGCAATCTGCATCTTTATCTATAGAAAGTAGAATTTCTTTTGGAAATGATTGGGCTATGTTCTCTGGGAATATAACTGTTAGGGCAGAGAAGTAATAATTTAATCATGGGAGCAGGGTCATTTTTATTGTATTTATGCATCCAAACCATGAAATATTATATTTACTACAGGTGTTTTGCTTTTTTTTTTAGTTTTGCTTTTAAGGGTGGGTAGTTGTCCTGGTGTAATGTTTTATATGAGGGTGTTAATTGATTCCTAAGTATGTTTGGGAGTCCATCTCCCACTTGAAGGAGAAGTTTAGTTGTAGATGTTGGATTTCTGAGTTTGACATCTGTAAGGGTAGGGCTTGGGATTTAGCGGGGTTGATCTTATAGCCTGGTATATCCTGAAAATCGGCTAGTGTGTTCATTAGATTTAGGATCATAATATTTGGGGATGTTATAGTTAATAGGATGTCGTCAGCAAATAAGCTTATTTTATGTTCTGTTGATTTTGTTAGTACTCCTTTTATATCTATGTATTTCTGATATGGTGTGCTAGTGGTTTGAAAGATAGTGCGAAGATCAATGGTGAGAGTGGACAGCCTTGTCTGGTTCCCCCTTGAATTGGTATTATTTCGGATATTAAGCCTAGCATTGTGATTCTAGCGGTTGGTTGATGGAAAAGTTGCTGAATTCCAGTCATGATTGAATGTGGGAAGTTGCATTTTTTGAGAACTTCAAACATGTATGCACAATCTAACCTGTCAAATGCTTTTTGGCCGTCTAAAGACAGTATCATGGATTTAGAGAGGAGGTGGTGTGCTTGATGCATTAGATTGATCACCTTTCTTATTGCATCTGAAGTGTGTCTTCCTTTTATAAATCCTACCTGGTCAGGATGTACTATTGTCAGTAGAATTGTTGCTCATCTATTTGGTAAAATTTTTGCAAAAATGTTTAGATCTGCATTGATTAGTGATATTGGCCTGTAGCTATCACAATTGAGTGTATCTTTACCTGGTTTTGGTATGAGTGTGATTAGAGCTTGTTGCATTGGGATGTGGGGGGGGATTTCCTTGCATAAAGTTTTTGAATAAGGTTTGTAAGTGGGGAAGTAGTGTTTCGGAGAATGTTTTATAATATTTCATGGAGTAGCCATCAGGTCCAGGGGCTTTGTTAGATTTCATTGTTTTGACAACTTCTAGAATTTCAGAATTTGTGATTTCATTCTCTAAGCTTGCTTTTTGAGTCTCAGAGAGTTCTAGGGGGTGCCATTCTGAGAAGAAGGGGGTTTTGTTAGCTCTGCATAATTCAAAATAAAATTCTCTGAAAGTCCTAATTATTTTATTAGTGTCGCTGGTGATATTCCCATCTTCCTCTCTTATTGAGTGTATATGTGAGTTTGTTTGTTTGTCTTGCCAACATAGTGTGTGGCTTATTAGCATATTTATAATAATTTTGGTTTGTTTTATTTAATGCATTTAATAGGATGGTCTGTTAGTAGTGTCTGTATGGGAGAGTTTTTGTATTGAGTAGCTAGATTGTGTAGGATGGTCTGTTAGTATTGTCTGTATGGGAGAGTTTTTGTATTGAGTAGCTAGATTGTGTAGGATGGTCTGTTAGTAGTGTCTGTATGGCAGATTTTTTGTATTGAGTAGCTAAATTGTGTAGGATGGTCTGTTAGTAGTGTCTGTATGTGTCAGATTCTCTACAAAAGGTTTGCGATCTGGACCCTAGTGGCTGGATACTGGCAATAGTTATACTGTGA
>WMED01022520.1:0-11654 GCA_019650415.1 Pipa parva | reverse complement strand
TTAGGGAGCGCTGTGGAGTGAAAGAAGATGTAGTGTTAAGGATTGAGAAAGGAATGTTGAGTGTGTATGGTAGAGTTGGAAGGGGTTGATCTTAACGAATGTACCTAAGTCAGATTGAGGATGTTTTTAGCAAAACTCATCTTAGGAGTACCCTAATTAAGCTAATAACAATATATTTACCTATATAGATTAAGTTTAAAAATTTCGGCTCTCAAAAGAAATTTTAATCGACTTACTCTTGATATTTGGCTCAGTTGGCTAATAAGTTTGCCCACCACTGTCTTAACTGATCCTGCATCCCTCCAACTGCTACTGTACCCTTCCACTGAGTAAATAATTAAGGTAGAACATGGTATATTTTCTCATTTGTGTTCTGAAACATTACTACATTGCTGCAAATAATTTTATGATACCGTATAGAATGACAAAAAAAGGGGAGTTAAAAAATGTTTTGTCTAAAATTGATTCTCATGCCTTACATTGCATCTTAAGAAATGTATGCAATAACCTACATGATTTCTTGAATATGCAAAAAATGTGAATATAGTGGTGGCATCACTGCAATGCATACGTCTAATTGAAACAATATAAAAAATTATCAACTGGTTATTCTGCACTAGAACCATCTTATGGATGATATAACATCAAGGGAATTGTAGTAACAAAGTAACGGAGTTTATGAGGCTGAAAAAATACACAAGTCCATGTAGTTCAGCCTATTTTCCTGGAATGTTGAGTCAGAGGAAGGCAAAAAAAACATGAGGTAAGATACAATTATCATCATATTAGGGAAAAATTCCTTCCTGACTCCAAATATGATAGATAATATCAGATAATTCTCTGGATAAAGATCACACCTCCAGTTTTTTTACTACCCATAACTTGTAATGTTCTTACACTGAAGGAAAGCATCCAAACCCTTTTGAACTCTTTGATGGAATCAACCATAACAACTTCTTCAGGCAGAGAGTTCCGTAACCTCACTGTTCTTACAGTAAAGAATCCCCTTCTATGCTGGTTTAGAAACTTTCTTTCCTCTTTACGCAGAGAATGTCCCCTTGTTATACTTATAGTTCTTGGCGTAAATAGATTGTAGGAGAGAGCGTTTGTACTTATCCCTGATATATTTATACACTGTTATTAGGTCACCTAATAATCTTAAAACTAAATAATCCTAATTTTGATAATCTTTCTTGGTACTCTAGTCTTCCCATTCATTTTTACTTTAATAGCCTGCCTTTGAACTCGCTTAAGCTCAACCACATCTTTCTTGTGCACTGGTGCCCAAAACTGCACACAATATTCCATGTGTGGCCTGACCAGTGCTTTGTAAAGAGGTATAATTATGTTCTTATCATTTGCATCTATTCCTTTTTGTTCCCATTTTATGATCCTATTTGCTTTGGCAGATGCTGTTTGGCACTGGTTGCTATAGTTAAATTTATTGTCAATTAAAATTCCTAAATCCTTTTCTATGTCTGTTTTACCCAGTGTTTTCCCATTTAGAAAATAATCTTGACTTGCATTTTCCCTTTCCATATGCATAACCTTACATTTATTAGTGTTAAATCTTATTTTCCACTTTTCTGCTCATGCCTGCAATGTATCTAGAATCCATCTGTAATAAAGTACTCTCCTCTTTTGTATTAACTACTTTACACAGTTTAATATTATCTGCAAAAATTTTAATTTTACTATGCAATCCCTCAATAAGGTTATTTATAAATATACTGATGAGAAGAGGGCTCAAACCTGACTCCTGGGGTACCCCACTATTAACAGTAACCCAATGTGAGTATGTACCATTTATAACCACCCTCTGCTTCCTACCACTGAGCCAGTTACTAACCCACTTACACACATTTTCCCCCAGTCCAAGCATCCTCATTTTATGTACCAGCCTTTTATGTGACATACAGTAATATCATATGCTTTGGAAAAATCAAGGTATATGACATCCAGTGACTCCCCTTTGTCTAGTCTGTAACTCACCTCCTCATAGAAGATAATTAGATTTGTTTGGCAGAATTAAACCCTCATAAACCCATTCTGATCTGGATTTTTTGAACTGGAATACTCCAGGACAGCAACTATTAGAAAGCCTTCAAACATTTTACCCACAATAAATGTTAAACTTACAGGTCTATAGTTTTTAGGTTTTTTCCACATTTACTAGGCGCCAGTCCTGTGGAAGAGTCCTTGTCATTATAGAGTCCCTGAATATTAAAAATTAATGTTCTGTCTATGACTGTACTTAATTCTCTTAAGACCCTAGGGTGTGTATTGTCTAGACCTGCTAATTTATTTATTTTAATCATGTTAATATAGCATACTACTTCATTCTGGGTTTGACAGACAACATTTAAGGGAGCATTTACTTTATTTCTCTTCATTTCACCTGAGATTTCATTTTTATATATGAAAAATTAACTGAAGAAAAACTTTTTTTTTAATAAATTTGCTTTCTCCTCATCTCCCTCCACAATAACCCGATCTTTATTTTTTAAGGGGCCAACACTTTCTGTTTTAATATCTTTATTATTTATGTAAATAAACATTTTTTGGGTTTGTTTTACTCTCTTGGACATTCAGTCTTTCTGTCTCCAACTTAGCAGCTTTAATTTGTTTTTTACATAATTTATTTTGATCTCTATACCTTTGTAATGCTTCTATACTGTGTTCATATTTAACACTATAAATGCTTTCTTTTTGCCATTTATAAGCCCCATTACATTTTTTTCACCCTCCTTTTATTTATAGCTTATCAAATGCTACAATAAGTTTCAAGGTATAAATGTATGTTATTTTGTTTTTCACAGCTGCCATGTGTACAATGGATAATATATCTCCTTCTGTAGTATATAAGGATATTTCAAGTAATCTTGGAGTTACACTCTGTGTGTAAATGCTCGAAACATGTAGCCTTATGTTTTTATATGGTCATGGAACTCCTCGGTGTTAATTAATATCCTTATGCAGAGACAAGTAGAGTAGAGTATAGGTGATACCTTTAATTTCCTTGTATGTTATCTTCTATAGAAATACACTACTAATTACACTTATGGGGTAGAGAGGAAACAGGGAAGAGCAAGGCAAATATAGCTGGTACAAACTCATAAAGAGTATTAAAGAGTATTTAACTCAAACATTTAGATACTAAGGAAGCTGGATTACTTGTTTGTGACTCAACCTAGTGTATTTAATATCACAAATGATTTCTTATGTATCTATGTCATCTTTAAAGTTGAATTTTTAATTGTTTTGAGTCAATCTTCGTTTCTTCTTTTATACATTGGAGTTTACAGGGCACGTCTTGAATATACATTTCTATGAATTTGTAATTCCAAACTAATTTTTATTTCCTTTTTCTGTTTTATAGGTTGATTCTGTTTTTAGTATTATTAAATTATGTGATAGCACTACAATTTTTTTATGGTTTTATGGGTTTAAAAAAAAAAAAGTATCCTTTTTGAATATATTAATCAAGAAAAACAATGGTAAAATGTTTGACACCTTATATGTTAACATTTGAATTAATATTTTGAGATATTCATTGATGCGTCAAGAGAAAATGAACAATTTGACAGAAATTGATGAAAGCATTGCAGTGAGCAAATGATTTTGAGGTACTATTGTATGGGAAAGTACAGGTACTGTTCGATAGGATATTTACATCACACGCAAAGGGAAATAGGCAAATCATGGAAAGTCTGGCAAAAAACACAGCTAAAGCAATGATGATAGATATTCATCTATACAGAGGCTTAATACCTGTCCAAGAGTAGCAAATGAAATGATTGATGAAAATTGGAGGATTGTCAGTTCAGGCAGTAGCTCAATGTTTTCTGGCAAATCCTCCCCTTTGAGTGTGTATCGGAAAAGCAAATCATTTGATTAAAGCTGGCCCTGTGGATAAGTATAGACTACCATTTCTTTTTTCACTAAAAGGGTTGCTAGAGATGCTACAATTGTAGCATGTGTAATGCAGTTATTACTGGCAAATACTATAGACATCTGTAGAAAGATACATAATATTTGATCAGGGACAGGAATTTGAACTGCTAGACAGAACGAATATTGTATGTTCCTCCCAAATTGTTCCTTCTCATTTATTTCTAGTGAACAAACAGAGAGTCTGCAAAACAATGGGTTCATTAAAAAAGTAATAAGTAATAACTCTATAATAATAATAATAATAATAATAATACTGTATATTATAAAAATGAGTATTGCAATACTTGGTGACACCTTTTTCATTTGACTAACGATCTTTTTAAATAAACGAGCATTTGTAAGGTTTGTCCTCCCTTTATCAGGTTATTGTTTTGTAGCCTGATGAAGAGAGGACAAACCCCTTGAATGCTCATTTTTTAAAAAAAAAGATTGTCCAATAAAAAAGGTATCACTCAACCACTCTACCATAACTTATATGTTATATAAATATACAGTATATAATAATACTCTATGACAATATATCAGAACGATTAAAAGACAGATGGTGTGGTGGTGGTAAGAGCTGAAATAAAAAAAAAATAAATGTTAATTTTATATACTATATATATATTTTTTTTTTCACTTGACATTAGATCATATCTTTCAGATTTAGATTTATTTGTGGCCATTTGTTTAAGTCTGGAATTCAGGGGCTGAGCTCTGCATGTATTAACTCTCTATTGGATCACATGCAGTAAATTTATTTTTTGGTGGTTTTGTGGCAAATGTGTGAAATTGTGAATGGGGTATATATAGCTGTCAGAAATACTGTAACTAATTTAATAAATATTTTTATTTTATTTTTTTTACTCATTCTAAAGGAAATCCATTGCTGTTAATTTGTCTGGTATGTTACTTTAACTTTCTCTCTTTAAAAACATTGTAATGTCACATGGGAAAATTGTCTGCACTATTCATATTTTTGTGTAGTTCATTATTCAAGTTACTGTATAATTTGTGTTTGAATTTTCCTGCTTCTTTTTTTATAAACACAGACATCTTGTCTCATACAGGATAGGGGATATCTTTATAATGCCAATGTGGAATGTATCATTTTGAAACTCTCATTAAAGCCAACTTCAAAACACTGACACAACCTGTGCCAAATGAATTAGACATCAAAATGTCACATCTCACATCACCCTAGATGAACAGTATTGCCCATATCCAGTTGCATGCAATGAGTCTATTAACACACCATTGTTTTCTTCTGTGTAGACTGTTGACAATTTTGTCACAATGGTTGGGAAAGAGACCTCTGCACAAGTAGAAAATAGTACTTTTATTGGAAGAGCTCCCCCAGATAGAACTGCCACAATGCGTCATTAAATGGAGACAAACAAGATTGTGACACATTTTACCACAAAAAAGACAATCACAGACTTTTTGTCAAGGTAAACCTTTATGGTGAATATGACTGTTTTCAGGATTATTTATCAAAGATTGGCAAAAATCTTAGAGCTAAAAGAGGCCAAATCCCACCACTGAAAAGCCTTTAAAATATAGGATAATTTCTAAATGGAATTTTTTAAGACAATGATTACCCCTTTAAGCAATTCGCAGCCATTTAATTGAAGTTGTGATTGTGCTAGGCATTTAATGAAAAAAGATCATCACCAGAGAAACACATACAGGAACTTTACTAGAATTGAAGGGCAGCCAACCCCTTATAATTCCTGTTCAATGTCACCGCAAACTCTTACAGGGAGGCCAACGTAAATGTTTACTAAACAATAAAAAAAAAACATTTTTGAGTATATTTCATTACTGATGCACAGCAGCAGGAGCTCAGCTAATCCCGCTTTATGGTCAGCTCCAGGCCCATTCTTTAGCCTCGTGTAAAAGTGTTATCTAAAAAAAATGGATCAAATTACTGACAGACGGAGGAGGTAAGGAGTGCCTGCAGAGTTTCTTCAGGCTTTGTCTCTCTGTACAAACATAAGGTAACGACTGATCACATTTCTAGTGGATTAAACATCCATTCAGCCATAAAGTGGTGCTAAACTTGTTTGCGGGGGGAGAAGTAAATAGCATCGCAAAACAAAATGGGATAGAAGTGCTAGGGGAATTTTTTAATGGAAGAAAAACTATTCTCTTCCTCAAATATGACCACTAATTGTATTTCAGTGAACAAAAGAAGAAAAGAAAATTATTTATTATTAATTACATTTTTTTACCACAACTAATCTATTTTACTAGCCATTATACATTGTGGACACATCAGATATTGCCCTTAGATTCTAGCCTTTGATGAACATAATGATAATGGTGGTGTAGCAGAAACACATCTGATGGTTTGTGTGCTATAGAAGTTATTATGAATAGTTATTATACATTGGTAAATGATTGGTAGAACAGAAGAGTTTAATAGTTTCTTTAAATATAATTTAAAAAGATATGACAACTAAGAATGAAAAATACTCTAAATGCCATTATAATAAATATAAATTGATACTTTCAACAATTTTAGAGATTTTTAAACAATATGATATTTTATCTTAAAATTAAATTTACTTTACTTTAATTTTGTTTTTGGTATTTCTGGGGAACTTTATGGCTGTGTATTACCTGTTAAAAAGATGAAAAACATAGGGGGTCTGTTTACACAACAGATGCAAGATGTTTGCAACCATTAAAAGGAAAAATAATTTAAAAAAATGATAAAATAAAAATTCATGTCATACCAATCAAAATAGTTTTTTTTCTTATATTCTTGTCACTGGTCCTTTAATATGGGTGCCTCAAGGCTCTTTCCTTGGTCCCCTTCTGTTCTCCCTGTACAAACTTTTCCTTGGTGATGTCATCAGCTCATTTGGTCTTAAATACCACCTGTATGCAGATGACACCCAAATTTACTTATCTGATCCTGCCCTAACACCTGAAATAAAAACTAAAATCTCTGTCTCCTGACTATTTCCTCTTGGATGGCCCAGGACCATCTCAAACTAAATCTTGATAAAGAAGAACTGATTATTTTCCCACCTAAACCTAGTCCTACTGCCTCCTTTTCCATTTCTGTTGATGATGTGATAATTAACCCTGTTATTTCAGCATGTTGTCTTGTGGTAACTTTTGATTCTGGTCTTTCCTTCCCTAAGCACATTGCTGCCACTGCTTAAAACTGTCAATTTTTCCTTTGTAATATTGCCAAGATCCATTCATTTATCTCTTAGGCTACTGCTAACAACCTCATGCATGCCCTCATCTTATCCTACTTGGACTATTGCAATGGCTTTCTAACTGGCCTTCTCCCATCTTTCCCCATTGCAATCTATTTTAAATTCTGCTGCTAAAATTATTTCTCTGTCTCCCTAACAACTCCTGTCTGATCCTTCGCTTCCAGTTAAAAAACATATTATTTACAGTGTCCTATTTTTTACATTTATAGCACTTACTTTGTTGCCCCTTCCCTACATCTCTTCCCTTGTTTGCCTATATATACCTAGTCATCAACTCTGCTTTTCACAGGGCAACCTTCTTCATGATCCACTCACTAAGATTGACCATTCTTGTCTTAAATCCTTCTCTCTTGCTGCCCCTTATCTTTGGAATTCTATACCCCTCTACCTCCACGATAAGCAATCCATCAATATCTTCAAATCTAAATTGAAATCCTATCTCTTGGAGCACTAGTACTGGTTTGCATGTCTATATTTTATCTTTTGAGCAACTATTTATTCTATTTTGTATTTATTTTGTTATTTAATTGGCACCTATAGACTAATGAACTGACAATTTACATTACTGCACTTGTTACCTTCCTATTTGTTTATGTAAATCTCCCTCCTATTTAGATTGTAAGTTCTATGGGGCAGGGACATCAATCCTCTTGTTTCAATCATGGCCTGGCAGTTAGAGTGATGTATCTTCTTGATTATATACTTGTAATTTACTTCACTTGTTCACTTGTTAAGCACTTTTCCCATGTCTCTATTATAATTGTACAGCACTGCATAACCTAGTGGCGCTATATAAATAAAAATATACATACATACAATATTAGGAATAATGTGGCAAAGTTGAAGCGAATGGCAATAATGCTGACTTTTCAAAGAAGGAACCTTATGTTTAATAGAACATAACATTAATTAAAAGAGTTGGTTGCTATGGTTAAAACTGACAGCATTGTCATTTTAAAACCATGCCTACTATGTTGTATACCTTGTTGCATATCTCCCCATATTAATGAACCTGTATTCAAGTAGAAGAATATAGACAAATGGATCATATTGTAACTATGGGGGTAATAGTAATCTAGAGATTTCTAGGTTTAAAGGAATTGTCAACATATCAAGATTGTGATGTATTTTCAAAAGCTGTATCTCAAACCCTCCTTGTGAGCTACAAAAAATAACATTTCTGAGGATGCAAAACTGACCAAAGGTAACTAAACTTCTGAATTTAGAAACTCCAAGAGCTGCAATAGATACTGTAAGTTACATTTCTTAGAAAAAAATGAATAAAGAAGTGACATGAGGCAACAGAAAAAAGAGCAATGCTTTAATTCTATTTTTATCACCATTCAAATAACATAAAATCTATGGTACTACATACCCACTATGCTGTGAACAATATAGCCGACCATGCACAATCTATCACTTTTTTGGGACTTCCCAAAAATTAAAAACTACTAAATAAAATGATTATACAACTCTCAGACCAACTATTTACCAATAACACAATTGACCCATGGATATTTCCTCTAGTAACCATTACAATGTTAACAAAAATGGCCAGTTTAGCAAATCACAGGATATTTTAATGCTGGTATATGTTAGATGGAAACAAATGACATTTCAATATAAAACATCTAAAATATATAAGGGATTGTACTCCAGTTTAAATATGAGTTTTGTTATGTAATATTAGGAGATGTTCTGAGTTTGAATGTTTATTTACAGTGACCCTTGGAACATAACTTCTTAAATATTCCACAAGCCTCTAACCAACAATAATAAAAAAAAAAAATAACTGAATATCTAAACACCTTTTTTTGATAAAATTCCAAATAGAGAGTATAGGTGGCAAAAATTTCAATAAGGAGGTAAAAGAGGTATTGTTACAGGGTGTCTAGTGGGCCTATTCAACTAGCCCAGGGGTCAGCAAAGTGCGGCTGCCTTGTTGTGGCTCAGAGTGCATCTCATAATCCTCACCCATGACCTCCAATGCCTCTTCTGATTGGCTGTCTGCAGGTCATGTGCTCAGGAGAGTGCTCTCCTCCCCGTTTGCGGCTTGCAAAAAAAGTTTTGCCCCTGGAGGAGGGAGCGAAATGGTTTGCCGACCCCTGAACTAGCCTATTCAACTAACCTATCCAGCCTTCCATTCACCTTAATAAATCATTAAGTCAAAGTACATGATTTGTAAATGCTACAACATCTTAGAGGTAGCTGCGGTGTTAAAAATGGTCACCATAAGAAATTTTAATTGTATTTTTAAGTATTTGACTTAATTTTGATGACATTTTTTTCCAGCTCATTATGGACCCATTGAAAATAATGGCTTACACTGATTCAAACTTGATAAAGTTTTTGGCTCTCAATTGGACTGAAAAAGTAGCTAATTATTACAGTCCCAAATCATAATGAAAAAGCTGCAGTGTAAAAACTGACCACAGTAAGAAATTTTGTGGCACAAAAGTTTTCAAATAGGCTAAAATTGTCAATAAGAGGTCAAGTAAGGAAAACAAAAACAGTCCTTACCACTTTTTCAGCAACTTTTCTCTTTTCTAATACCATTCAATGTAGTTGTTTTTAAGAACTATTTTGGCAAATGTAAAAACCTAAAATTTCAGCCGTTATGGTAGGAAACTATGAGATGTGCTTCGGATAAAATTGCAGATGCGCCTTTTTAATTAAACATAATTTATAAACCAACATATATGTGTACATAAATAAGCTTATGGATAATGCAAACACACACAAATACAAATTATTTTTAGGCGGTTAATCACTAAAGTCCGAATCATTGCGTATAGGTGCAAATTCGCCAAATAAAGACAGTCACAATAGGCTGCTGCCACTGTCGCAGTCACATCTTTATTATTGGAAAATTGTTGCAATCTTAACTTTAAAAAATTGTTGCAACTTTATAATGGGAAAATTGTAGCAGATTTTCTATGGGAATCCGCCGTTTGCGAATTCGACGGTCAAATTCGCACCTTAGTGAATAATGTTTGATAAACTGCATGAATATTATCATAGCTTAGCTAAGATTCTCATTTAAACCATATCCACACTACTGAAAATTCGAATCATTTAGAAGGGTACGATGCCAGAGAGTAGTTAACTAGCAGAGAAAGAAGTGATTTATTATAAGTGACAAAATGAAAGAAAATATTTACTTAATATTTTCCAGGCTCATTTTTCATGCTTCTGTTTATTTAAAGCATTCTTTAGGCATTCTTCATTAAAATTTGCATTAATTGAAGAGCAAAATAAGCTTACCATACAGTTACTGGTAGATGCATTTTAGTCTGTTTCTGATCTGAAACTAAATGTCATTTGAAGTTGGAATAAAACTGAAATTCATGAAAGTTATGCTCAGATTTTTTTCTCTGATTTTGTCTTCCAAATATTTTTTAAAAAATTGAGGAAATTAAGTGTTTGTATTAATAGGCATGGATTGAAAAGGTAGGACACCTAGTTGCAAAATTATTTGAAATCTTACATTGATAACGTACAGATAACATTATCACCATTATAATATGGAACATAACATATATTGTCCAGCAATGTTTAACAGTACCTTCTAATGTGAAATCAGTACATTAACATTATTAAACTTTAGTGAACATTCAGATTTAGGGGGTTATTGACTAAAGTCAGAATTTGACTGTCAAAGTGAATTCTCATTAGTTCGGATGGCTACGCCCTGATTCTCTACTCCTTATTCACTAAACAGTAGATTTTCACAGCAAATCCCCAAACTCATCAGAATTCCCATAGGAAAAGTCGCGACAGCAACAGTAGCAAACTATTGTGTAGTGTGTGAACATTGTTAGCTGGCGATACATTGTAGAATTTTCTGCATACTCAAATATGGAGAAGTTGCAAATTCACACCTATACATGACAATTCAAACATTAGTTAATAACCCCCTTAATTTATTAATTAATTTCACAGTAAAGCATAAAGATATTTAAATCTCTTATTTCTTTAATAAGTAACTTTTGTAGATTGAAAAAAGCACCAAGACCTACAAAAAAGACTGCAGGACTAACAGCACACATAGCAGCATTTAAAGAGGAAAACATGAAACTGCAGCAAAGCAAGGCTTTGGTAAAATCTATGCAGTCCTCCTGTGTCTTCCTTCTTCTACAAGAAATGCTAGCATGTATGCTCTGTTAGTAGTAGAGGTATACAAGGGTGAAAATTAATAAACTCTGAAAAGACCAATTTCACCTATTCCAGTTTAGTCCCATGAGATCTAGGCAGTTTCTTGCGGTAAATATTGTGAGATTTTTTTGATCGATATTTACAGACAGAAACTTTTTGTTAGAGTTTTTTTATTGAAAGTTAGCCATACTTTACATTAGCAGTATGTACTGTATATTACTTTACATTAGTAGCATGTACTGTATATTACTTTACATTAGTAGTATGTACATTACATTAGCAGTATGTACATTACATTACATTAGCAGTATGTACATGACTTTACAT
>WMED01022519.1:0-11654 GCA_019650415.1 Pipa parva | reverse complement strand
GACAATTTGAGATGAATACAAGACAGGACAGAAACTGCTGTGGAACTAGTTATAGTGCAACATATTATGGAAGTACAATGTCAGCACTTTTTGTGCAAATAGTTACATTTTGCACTTTTTTTTTTTTTTCAAATGTGTTTGAAGAATGTTCCTGCAAAAAAAAAAAACTTTGACAAATACAGATTTTAAAAAAAGCATACATGATGTGTAAATATTATTACTCTGTTAAAAGGACTCGAAAGGACTTGAAACTCAAATTGTAGGACTTGGGACTCGACTCGGGACTTGCATATCTTGACTTGGGATTCGACTCGGGACTTGAGAGCAAAGACTTGGGACTTACTTGTGACTTGCAAAACAGTGACTTGGTCCCACCTCTGGTTGGATATGTAGACAACTGAATAGCTTCCAGTAAATAACAAAACTCTTATTCTAGCTTACGCAACTCTCCAGAATAGCAAAGAAACCTTTTATGAAAGATGTATAAAGAAATGAAAATACTGTCATTGGATGCGTTGAGGAGAACTGGTACTGCTTTTGTCATTGCATAGCTATTAATTATGGATAATAATGCAGTGTGAAGGGTTCAGTAAAACTAAGCTGCTTACATTTTAATCAGTTAAATTCCAACCATTCACAAAGTGATCATTCTATGCATCTAAACCATCATCAGGAAAATATTTATATTGTACAGTTAGTCCTCGGTTTACGACGGTCTCGAGTTACGTCGTTTCGGGGTTACAACGCTTTATACAATGCCATGTTCCGACTTACACGGTTTTGTGACGTAAGTCGAACTGCATGCAACCATGCCTTGTTCCGACTTACACGGTTTTGCGACGTAAGTCGAACCATACTGTATGAATGTATGATCCGACTTACATCGAAATTCAGTTTACAACGCCGCGTAAGAACGGATCAACGACGTAAGTCGAGGACTACCTGTATTTCTGAAATGGTTTTGTTAAAAGTTTTAATTTTTTTCTCGCACACTTTAAAAATATGCTTTTCATGGATTCATATGTCATGTGTTCATAAACCTGTGGTTTACAGGGTTACCGGAAAAAGCTAGTGAAGCGATGCCTTACATATTATGGTGCATGCTGTGTAAAATGTTTTGTCTTTGCTAAAATCTATGCTGCTTCTGTAAAACTGTTTCCACTATAGACCCTCCATCAAGCAGTGTTGCTTCTCATGAGAGTATTCGCAAAACTAAAGCTGTTCCTGCACCTGCTTTTTCATCTCTTTCTATCAGAGCAAAGGGTGGGTATGCATGCTTTACATCACACTTGGGTCTTTCATAATATAATTCACATTCATATATTTATTTAAAATTGTGTTTTTTTCATTGTTTAATTTGATAAAGATTTGTCAATATTTATGCACCAAACTTGTATGAAAATGTATTCTTCCTCCATGCAGACAGCAGATCATCAGTTCAACTGAAATGTTGAGGGGTCACATTGTATGATTTATGGTCAAACTTAAAGCTTAAGTAACAGGCTGCAGGCTATTAAATTCCTCTAAATTCTGTTTGGACAACTTTACAGCATTGTTAAAAACAGATCTCCACTGCAGTGCATATTGGCCAACATTGCCACATGACAATGTTACCTTGTTGGCTGGTCTTATAATTATATCTAAGAGCTTAAAGATTGGTTCCATGATTAAATTCAAATTGCTGCATAAAATATTGAAGATATGTAGGAGAGTAGAAGGATGTTAACTTTTTGGGTCAGCTTTTTTTAATTTGTTTACTTAAATTTTAATTGCAAGCATACTTTAGCAATACAGTGGAGGTTGTACAGGTTAAGCTACTCATTTAAGTATTCTTTGTTTGTAAATCTCACAAAAAAGGGGTAGAAAACATACAGATGCTAGTGGGAAATGTATAAAGCGTTAATAGTAATGAATTAATATTTGTTTTAAAATGTGCTCACAGTTGCAACTAAATCAAACTTGAATTATCATCTGGCACAGGAAGCTACAACTGTATTCCTTTTTAAATGAATGGTGAAATATACAAACTGAATGCACTAGATTCTATAGTGAAGCATTTCTAGGTGCAAGCATACCAGCCTGGCTTGTTTAAGTCCAAGAAAAATATTATTCACAAATGGAACTCATGTTGTTTGGTGTTCCAGTTTGGAAGATGCCTCCCCACTAGTGCTAGCAGTTCCCACTGTTGTAACTCAAACAAAACAAAGCTAGACAGGAGGCTAGCACTTTAGTAAGTGGTATAGCCTTCTTTGCACCCTGTTTTAAATTTTATTTAAGGAGAAGTCTAGTGGCCATTTTGAAAAAAGTTATCAAATTTTAGTGCATATGAGAAGGCAAAGCTGCTTTTTTAGGCATTCATATTTTCAGTAATTCTTAAAAGACCACTAACAGCACAAAATGAAAATAGCTTGGATTGGCATGGCTGTTGTTCCTATGCAGTTCTAGTAAAAATGTAAGCTTTGAAACTGAAATCCTTCTTTTTTATTTGATTGTGTTATCTCTCTCACTGATTGCAGGGATATTGGGCTTTCTGAGGTAATTCATTAATATGCATTATCTAAAGTTCCATAGGAAACAATAAGACTAGACAGGGTTTTTGTTTTTTTTTACAGATGGCTGCAATCACAAAGAAGAAAAACAAACTCAGTATATTATAAATCAGGAATTTAACTTTAAGGTTAAAATTTCTACCAGTACTAGCCAGGAATAACTATGCCAATCCAATTATTCTGTGTTTTTCTGGTCCTTAATGTGATGACACATTGTGTACCCTTAAACTGCTGATAGTGACACTTCACACTGTTTCTGGTGGCCAAGTATTTTGTACAACAATTAATATAACTTTTTAATAAATTGTGTGCATGTGCTAGAAAGCCCGTTGGATACTTGCATCTGTTTCCACAAACCAAACTTTAGCATAAATGTCATTTTACATTTGTAAGGGTATAAAATGATATGAGCATCCAGGATATGCATCCAGGTGCCTCAAAATTTATTCTAAATGTCTCTGTAAATGCCACCATTTTCAAAGACTGCAAGGTCCCCATTATTCCTTTAGCATAATTCTTGTTTTGTGGTTGTTTCTTTCCATTTCCTTTTCATCCACAATGGTCCCTTTAAGGTAAAGAAGGTTTTCATTTAGAAAGTAATTTATAATATGTTATAGATAGTCTTTGCCAATTTCTTTCTTTTTTTTAAATTTCTCGTCTCAACTAGCAGCAGGCAGACTGAGAAAGTAAAAAAAAAATGAAACGTTTATTTGATATTCTGCTTGATATGATTTGAAACAGAAAACTGAAATGCCATTTTTGCATGAAACTTCAGAAGAAAATCTCCTTCTCCAAATCACTCTTCATTACAATATATGATGTTCTATATTGCACACTACATGTTTCTCTGGAATTCCCTTCTACAGACAACATTTTTTTGTAGATTTTTTTTCTATTTTGCTTTTCTGTATTATTGCATCCTCAAGCAGTAACTTACAGTTACAAAATTCTTTACATGGTTCAGTGTTTTCTAAAAAAACAAAAACAAAAAACAACAACTTGGTATCAGTATATTTCAGCAGGCAAAACAACCTGGTTCTTTGCCATAAATGGATGGATGGTTTATAATATATCTTTAAGTATAGATGTTACCTATTTTTTCAGTACAAAATCTTGGCAGAAATGGGAAATTTTGATTTAACCCTGCTGTCTACAAATTATATGATTAGTCTACACATTGTATAAATCAAACAAAAAATGTTACTTATTTGTATACACCCTTCTGCTTGGTAACTAGGTGCTGAAGTTGTGTGGTTCCTGTTCGTTCGGCAGAATCTGTACACACTTTTTTTTTTTTTTTTTTTTTTTTAGGGCAACCCAACAATGCACACTGAATTTGTTTAAGCTTCAAATTCATTTCCATCACAACCCCAAGTGCTGGGGAAAATCCCTTCCTCAAGTGCATGAGGAGAGGGTTTATTGTTGTATTCTTTTGAAAAAAATAACATAAGCAAAAAAGGGAGGCCATAGAGTACATGGTGTAAGTTTGAAAAAAAAATGGGGTTGGTGAAATCCCACTTGAGAGCTGTTGTTTATTAAAACAATTTCATATCTGCTTTAAAAACAAAAAAGTATATCATGTGCAATCCTTTCTGTTTTAACATGTTTGACCTGGACCTGACCCTGCCTGAATGTTTTTATTTATTATGATTATGCAACATAATGAGCATATCCTTTTATAAAGAACAATACACAATATGTGTTGTAGAGGAATAATGTTTGGTAGAGTTTGCTGTGGGTTCATCAAACTTTGATTTTTTTTTTCATTCAAATAATCTTACAAAGTGATTCATCAACAGGGGCAATCTTTTATGTGGACTAATAACCTATAGCAACCAATCAGCCCTTCACATGGGGTGGAGAGTAGAATTGTGAAAGCCAATCTCTGATTGATTACTGTGGGTTACTTGACCTCTGTAAAGTTTGCTCCTTTTGATGAATTCCCTTGTTAGTCTCAGATTTTTTAACCAAAACAAAAAAATAAGTAAAGAATATGATTGCCAGATCACTAATTATTTCACAGATGACATTACTAGTCTTTTTTTTATTACAAACCCAATCTTAGTATATCTTATTTTTGACCAAGTACACAGAGTTCTAGACTTCAACTGCATGCAGTATTCCAGAAGAATGTTAATGCAATAATAATATTTTGCTTTTTATTTTTTTTATATTGGTATGCAGATGACAAGGGGCACTTTACTTTAAGAAACAATACTGCAGTAAATAAATCAGACTTGCCTACAAAGCACAGAGTTGACAGCAAATTGTCCAAACCAGATGGACGACTAAGCCGCTCTAATACTGATCAGAAAAAACCTCGAAGTAATGAAGGTCTCACTGCAAGCGAGTCACTCATGCTAAAGTCTGATGCTGCAAAGCTCAGATCTGACTCTCACAGTAGATCGTTGTCCCCTAACCACAACACACTACAGATCCTAAAGGCAGATGGCAAAGCATCTTCTGGCCTTAGGGCTGAATCTCCAGGACCTGGTTCACGTTCTTCTTCGCCAAAGCCAAAAACTGTGCCTGTTGTGAAGCCAATGATTTCCAACGTGAGCACACCACGCTCTGCATCTCCGCAAGAGAAGAGCCTACCTCAAAAGAACAGTCTTGTTCCTGCCAAGGCCAAACTTGAGCCTCCTCGAGAAAGATCCAAGTCAGACTCGTATACTCTTGATCCTGATACACTCCGTAAAAAGAAAGTCCCTTTAACTGAACCCTTAAGAGGACGTTCCACTTCACCAAAGCCAAAAATAGTTATTAAAGATGCCAAACCTGCAAATGGCAGTCAAAACAGAGCACCATCTCCTCATGTAGTCCAAGAAAATCTTCACAGTGAAGTAGTTGAAGTTTGCTCATCTAGTACTTTAAAAACCAATAGCGGTACAGACACTACATGTGATGATAATATTGAGATACAAAATATGGATGATGGGGCAACCAAGATCCACTTTAGCATTGGAAAGGCTCCTCTAAAAGAAGAGCAAGATACAAGAGCATCTCCCAAAGTTAGCCGCAAAGGTACTAGTAGGCATGTCAGACCTAAAAAAGAAAAATCAAACTTTTTTTTAAAGGGAGAATCATCAAAGTCTGTTGAAACAGCAAAGGAAGCAATGTCACCTTCAGTGGCAGAATGTGCACGGGCTGTATTTGCATCTTTTCTTTGGCATGAGGGTATTGTTCATGATGCTATGGCTTGCTCTTCTTTTTTGAAATTCAATCCAGATCTCTCTAAAGAACATGCACCTATTAGAAGTAGTCTTAATAACCAGCAACCCACAGAAGAAAAAGAGAATAAGCTAAAAAATAGACATTCAATAGAAATTTCTTCAGCTCTCAACATGTTTCATATTGCCCCTCATGGACCAGATATATCAAAAATGGGTAGTATTAACAAGAACAAAGTTTTATCTATGCTGAAGGAACCACCTCTACATGAAAAATATGAAGATGGCAAGCATGAAATAGCATCTTTTGATGTGTCCAATCATCATTCTGTTAAGTCAAGATCTCCCCTTCCTTTAACACTGCAACATTTGGTAGCTTTTTGGGAAGATATATCATTGGCTACCATAAAAGCAGCTTCTCAAAACATGATTTTTCCAAGCCCTGGTTCTTGTGCAGTCTTAAAAAAGAAAGAAGGGGACAAGGATAGTAGAAAAAACAAAAAGGAGAAGAAGAAAAAAGAAAAGGCAGAATCCAGGCCTCGGGGTAATTTGTTTGGTGAAATGGCACAACTTGCAGTTGGAGGACCAGAAAAAGATGCCATCTGTGAACTATGTGGAGAATCTCACCCTTATCCAGTGACCTATCACATGCGACAAGCACATCCAGGTGAGAGAAAGTTTCTTGACTAGTACCTTTAACAAAAGGTACTCTGCTATTTGGAGTAGCATTGAGCATAGAGGTTGCTTTGCTTTAAGTGTAAGTGTTTTGTAAAGTGAGATTGATTTATATTTGATTCTTGAATAACATAATTTAAACAATAATAAATTGCAACCAAATTACTTATTTAGTGAAATTAAAGGAGAACTATAGTGTGAGTAGGATTAGGAATGATGGAGTCTGGGGATTCTAAATGTTCTTACCAACATGTGTCTCTTGTCCCTTACTGTCATCTCCTTCATGCTCCATCCACTCCTTGCTTTGCAGTTTCCATAATTACAAGAATGGACAGAATACTATTCCAATACAAGCCCTCTTTTTATTATTTCATGTTAAACATTGTATAGATTGCAGAGTTTTTATTGTGTGTGTGTGTGTGTGTGTGAGGCTTTTGAGTTCTGTGTGTTTGAAGTCTTCTTCAGATCTACAGTACTCTATAATTTCACTGTATATTAGTTTTTTAATGTGATATTGACACCCATGGGTCATATTTTAAAGGATCTTTGAAAACTGCCTACAAGTCATGATTTTATATATTTTTGCTTCTGTTAGCTAAAACAAAAATATCTGTTTTGTGAAATGTAAATTGCTCAAGCTTCTAATGAAATCTGTTTTGACATAGATGAGGCATATTTCATAAATCTCCTTATTTTAAAAGTAATTTTGGCATATAGTAGGACAGTTCAGATCTTACCAAATCACTCTCTTAACCAGGGACACAGTAAAAAAAAAAATTCTGCAAAGGTAAATTTCAGATAATGCTCCCCTAAATGGCAGGTATTTGATTACCATATCCAGTGAAAGGGATGATTTGGTAAAAAAATGTCAAAATCAAAAGTATTCTGTAGCCTTCATCTATATGGGCACCTATTTAACTTTTTACCTGAATTTTGACTAATAAGTGTAGATATATTTTCCACATTTCATTGGCTGTATGCAAACAAATAGGTTTATTAATTCATTCCTTTAACAGTGGTCTAACGTTCCTCTGGTACATTGCTGAAAGTATTGATTGAAACAAGAGCAGGCAGTATCCTGTATCTAAATTTGTTTATTATCAGCTGTGCACCATGCAGACTTTAAATATCTTTGAGTTTAAATGTAAAAGGTGAAAGTCATAGCTCTTCCACCCAAGCTATAAAAAATACATGGTACAGTGTTGAAATCTCTGCAGCACCAAAGTAAATAATTAGTCTTGAAAAGGTAAAGAACAGTATGCAAGCTGAGATTATATGAAAAAACTCATGTCATGTTTTTTAAGTGTTCTATTATTTTTAGGAGGTATGAGTTAGCAGAGAGAAGTTTGGGATCCTAAATAGCATCTCATAAGCTCTTCCCAGACCAGTGATATAAACAGCTTTTTGTTTTGTGTGTGTTTTTAATAGTAAGTCCAGCACTGGCCAACTGTATTTTGCTTTCTACAAGGCCTGTTTTTAGATTTGGGTGTTTCAGTGTGAATTTCAGGAGTTCTGTTTTTGATATGCTACCTTAACTTCTATTTAAGAGAAAATTATAACCTTTTTCTTTCAGGTTGTGGAAGATATGCTGGAGGGCAAGGATATAACAGCATTGGACACTTTTGTGGTGGATGGGCAGGGAACTGCGGTGATGGTGGAATTGGAGGAAGTACTTGGTATTTGGTTTGTGACCGCTGTAGAGAGAAATATCTTCGGGAAAAGCAGCTGGCAGTTCGAGAAAAGGTTTAACGTTTTCAGTTTTTTATCATTCTTTATCATGTGAAAAATTCATTTTCCTTCAAGTGATTGACTTTTGAATTTATATTAAAGTGTGCTAAGTAAATGAGAGCAATAGGTACAAGAAAACATAATTAAAATACCTTCTTGTCAAAAACAGTTTTTCAGAGATTGAGATTGTAGATATATTTTATATTTGTGATGTCCTTTTATCCAACATAAATTGAAATTAGGTCAGTATCCCACTAGATGAACCTACACTGTATATGACTGTTCCTTTGTGAGTGACTGCATGCTTCTACAAGAATGATTCCATCTTTGACACTGTCAGGCCCACAGCAAAAAAAAAAATTATCTGTGCAGCTATTACTGTATGATGAACAAAATTACTCTCTAACTATGGCTAGAGTAAGATAAACGTAAGATAAATGTCACAAAACAGTGATCTGTGTTCTTGAGAAAGTATCTCATTTGTTTATGTATTTAGCCATGAGCTAAGATTCGTCCACATCAAATCTGTTATGTCCTCTGTCAAGAAATCTATTGGTCAGTCGCTAGTATCAACACCAGAAATAACACTGGAGATCATTAGATGTTCTTGTTAAGTGACCCACCTATACTGAATTCCGCAAGATGGCTAGCCAGTGTTGTAATGATTTAGTTAAGTGTAAGTGTTGAGAGGGACATTTTACATAGACAAGAATAAATTCCTGGCAGAGTTTTTATTTTTTCTGACTGGGCATCCATTTCAGGATACATTCTTTTTGGGAGCCCTTATATTTTGAGGCAAGGGCTTCTCTCCTTTTGCAGCATCTTCTCTTTAAGAGATCTCCTCTTTTTGATGAACAGCTGGTCAGGATTATATCCTAGACAAGGCAGAGAAAAACACCATTCTTTCTTGTTCCAAATCTGAAGTCTTCGGGGGTGTAATAGGTTTTCACATTCTTCTTCCTTTCATGCAATAAAGGTTCTTGTCTACTTGCCATCAAATTTCCTTTAAAGGTAAGAAATTGGAAAAGTCCCTGGACTGCATATAAATCACATGTCAAGGGCCCTGTTGACAAACCAACTTTCACAGGATTGTACCAGTGTTTTTGTTCCTAAGGAAAAAATCCACTGCATTTGTTTTTTGTCCCAAGTCCCTCTGTTAGCTCTGTTCCGCATGCGAGTTCTCAGTTTTGTGACACAGTTCTCTATGCCCACTTTCATCTGTTTTTTCCTTCAAAAGTGGATCAAAGGGCATCTGTTTCAGTGAGTCTCACAGTCAGTTATTGGCAAGAATACCGTGTTTTTGTAGGTCCTGTCTTTCACATTTGGGTGCTGTCTTACAGGATAGTTTAGGGATCATAGTTTTTTTTTTTTGTTTTTTTTTCAAGTAGCTTTGCCCATCAATTAGTTTATTTAGCCCTACTCCCTTGGTCAAATTGTCAATCAGCCAGTATGGATTCAATCAGATAATGACACAGTCATGGTTTAAATATACCATCCTGATGATGATCTATAGAGCTAGGTGGCATCATCAGGTGGGAGATTTTCACTGGGCAGAATGTTCTAAATTGGGAAGCTGATTATTTCAGTCAAGACATACTAGATTCAGTCAAATGGGAACTTCAACCAGAGGTCTTCATGACTCATTGGAGAATACCAGATATAAACCAGATGGACTCTCCTCACAACAGAAAGTTCCTTGACTATTTACTTGATCTTGGGACCTTTTTTCACATGGTAACAATGCCTCTAATGATGCTTCCATGCATACCAGACTTGCCTAGGCAGTGTCTTATTCTACTTTACAGTCTAGAAATGTTGATGGCATGACTTGCAAATCTGTGGTCCTTCGAGTCAATGGATTTTCAGATTTGAGTCAGCTTACTATTCTTTCATTATTTCTTTCCTTCAATCTCTATTTCAGAAGGGCTTGGATCTTAACTTTGTCAAGTGTCAGATTTTTAATTCTAGAGAAAAAAAATATGCTGTTGTGTGACATTGACATCAATTAATGGGAAAAACACAAAAAGTTTTAAATTATATTGAATAAGTTGCTCACCTGCTATAAGTTTTAAAAATCTAGTTTAGTTTGTCAACAAAATACATGGAAGGCAGATGTTATGCTGTTGCTCTATATCTTATTATGTAAAAGAATGTTCTTTACATAGTTTCCTGTTACTAACTGCTTGCTGATTTTGAGGGTTCCTTTTCTCTTCACCAGTTTTCACATCATTCAGGGAACTATGGGAGAAATGTATCAAGTGGTGTTAATGTAAAAAATGGACACAAAATATTTTTTGTCCATTATTAGCATTTCATCATTCACTTTGTTTCCCTTTTGTACTAGCTGTGCCTGTTTTGTTTTTTTTGTGAACATCCGTGTTTAAGACCAGGCACAACTGATGTATGAAGGTTAGAATGGTTTTTAGATCTGTTATATGAAGCAATATTAAAACTTGCCTGAACCTTGGAGTTAGAGAGGCAGCAACGCATTTGTTGTAAAAAATGTTAGTAGTTACTATTTTGTGTCCATTTTTTACAGTAATGGCTGGTTTTTGTAAAAACTGTTAGCAAAACATGGACACAAATGGAAATTGCTAACATTTTTTTAGACAAACCAATAATTAGTGTAAAAAATTGCTAACATTTTTTTTTGCAAAAATCAAAGTTCTCATTAGACATACTTTTAATGGCTGTTATTTTTTAGCACCTATTTTTACCATTGTGATAACACCACTTGATACATTCCCCCCTTTGTGTTCTCCTGTGTGACTAGTCTAACAGTGTAAATTTATAGGTATTTCTTAGACCATAGAAGTTACAAGTCATTCTTATTTAAATGGAAAGTATAAAGCCTTTTATGTTTTCAGGTTAAACAATCCAGAAGAAAACCTGTACAGCTGAAGACACCTCGGGCATTGCCCACAATGGAAGCTCACCAAGTGATTAAAGCAAATGCCTTGTTTCTACTGTCGTTAAGTAGTGCTGCAGAGCCAAACATTCTGTGCTACCATCCACCCAAGCCATTTGTTTCTCAGCTTCCCAGTGTTAAGGAAGGCATTTCAGAGGACATTCCACCTAAGATGCAATGCCTTTACCTACAGACTTTAGCAAGGTATGTGTGAACATTGTTTATTTTATTTGTGCAAATTCTGTGTTTCAGATTATTTTTACCATTATTTTGTATATTTAAACATCAGATATAACTTTTTTTTTTTAATCTCAAGATGCCTTTTTAAATCTTATAATTGCATAATTTGATGTATTTTAAAATTGATTTTGAGATTCTAAATTTATGCTACAAAATCATGGAATATATAGGTGAAGGGAAGACGGAACACTAAACAAAAAATCTTTAAATTATGTATTAAAATGTATATACTGTTTAGTAAAGTATATTAGAACTAAAAATAATTTTACTCTGTTATGAAGAAATTCTAGTATTGTGTGTTTTAAAATTGAAAGTTTTGCAGATGAAAATATTCCAGTATGGCAACTTGATTTCTATGCCTTTTACAATTTTTTTTTTTTTTTT
>WMED01022518.1:0-11655 GCA_019650415.1 Pipa parva | reverse complement strand
TATAGTACTAGTGTGTTGTTTTATATAGTACTAGTGTGTTGTTTATATAGTACTAGTGTAGAGTTTATATGGTACTATTATATCATTTTACACCTTACTTGTGTATTACTTTATACCCAACACCCAAAGATCATTTCATATTAATTTGTCCTGCAGCTTGTAAGTTTGGCAGTTTCTTTAACATCCCTTTAATCTTTTTTATACTTCACCATTTTATAATCAATGACCCAGGGGGTTATTCACTAAAGTCCGAATTGTGTGTACAAGTGCAAATTCACCAGATAAAGACAGTTTCAATAGGTTGTTACTGTTGCACTCGTGTCTTTATAATGAAAATATTGTTGCAGTTGCGACTTTATTATGGGAAAATTGTTGCAATCTTCACATTAAAAAAAGTCACTTTACAATGGCGAAATTGTAGTGGATTTGCAATTGGAATCCACTGTTCGTGAATTTGACAGTTGAATTTGCACCTTAGTGAATAACCCCCTCCAGTTTCTAATACATCGCTTCAAATTCCTCTTAAGCCATAAGTATTTTCTCATCATGAACTGCCTGAACAATTATATATATTTATAAAACAGTGCCATGGAGAGAAGCAAAAGCACCTGGCCAGGTCTTGGCCAAACTCCCAGGAGCTAAGCAAGCTAAGGATACTGGAACTAAGAATTATTAGAGACTGACATTTAATCAATGAGTCATAAAACAAACTGTCTGCGTAAGACAGGACACGTCTGGATATGGATAAACAAGACTTTTTTTAAATAAGTTTATTTCCTCTCTGTAAATGATGTTGTGGTTGTATCTTTGATCCTCTTTTTCTTCAGAAAAGGTCTTTGTACTAGTGAGCATTCCCTCAGGTCATTAGTTCCCCTTGTGAATTCAGGGTACTCATTGTGGTTACTGGTTTATAGAAGAAGGAGCTCACGGTCTCCATCTGATTCCCCCCCCCCCACCCCACCCCCCTTTGTCCCAGTCTGATTTACGTTGGTTTTGAACGGCAGAAGTGTATCTTGTTTTAGACAGTTTCCCCATTGTTTGGCATTTTCTAGGTTATGTCATTTCTATTTAGTTACTGGGAGTTACACTATATGCCCAGGTTTTTTTTCTCTATGAGGTCAATCAACTGTTAATTCATTAGGCTGTGAAGTGAATGAATTCAATTAAGTCACAGGAACAACCATGAAAAACAACAGATGCTTGCAGTACATGTTATGGTATTGTATTGCTCCTGGGGAACTGACCTCACTTCACTCTTTGATGGGGTGTTGCTTTTGTATGTACAGTATATTGTTGCTTTCGCTGAAACATCATTTACAGCACTGGTGTAATTAATGTAAGGTAACTTTTTATTGTTGGATTCATGAGTATTATTAAAAAAATATAAATGGTTACATAAATAGTGGCAAAAGGAAATACCGGATGCATCATTTTATGGGGGTTATTCACTAAAGTCCAAATTGTTGCGTATAGGTGGGAATTCGCCAGCTAAAGACAGTCACAATGGACTGCAATTGTCGCAGTTGTGTCCTTATAATGAGAATATTATGGCAGTTGTGACTTTACTATGGAAAATTGTCACAGTCGGAACTTTACAATGGGGGAATTGTTGCGGTTGCAGATTTGCAATGGGAATCTGCTGTTTGCGAATTCGAGAGTCAAATTTGCACCTAATTGAATAACCCCGACTGATAGCATTTATTTTTGGGATTAAGAAGCCTGTTTTTAGATTATAAAAGGAATGAAATAAATTGTTCAGAACTGTTTCGTTTGAACAAAGGAATTCTCTGTAATATCACGATGCTTCTTGAATACAATAAAAATCTATATGGTTTCCCCATAGAATAAAAACACTTTTTCTATGGTGAAAATGTAACAAACACAGGGGTTGGACAATGAAACTGAAACACCTGTCATTTTAGTGTGGGAGGTTTCATGGCTAAATTGAACCAGCCTGGTGGCCAATCTTCATTAATTGCACATTGCACCAGTAAGAGCAGAGTGTGAAGGTTCAATTAGCAGGGTAAGAGCACAGTTTTGCTCAAAATATTGCAATGCACACAACATTATGGGTGACATACCAGAGTTCAAAAGAAGACAAATTGTTGGTGCACGTCTTGCTGGTGCACCTGTAACCAAGACAGTAAGTCTTTGTGATGTATAAAGAGCCACGGTATCCAGGGTAATGTCAGCATATCACCAAGAAGGACGAAACACATCCAACAGGGTTAACTGTGGACGCAAGAGGAAGTTATCTGAAAGGGATGTTCGGGTGCCAACCCGGATTGTATCCAAAAAACATAAATCCATGGCTTGCCAAATCATGTATGTGTGTGTATATATATATATATATATATATATATATATATACAGTATATATATACACTTGTATATGTCATTCTCAAGATGAATTGATGCTGTATTGGCCACAAAAGGAGGCCCTACACCATGCTAATAAATTGTTGTGGACTAAACCACAGGTGTTTCAGTTTCATTGTCCAACCCCTGTATGTTTCAACAACAGGTGGAGTAACACAGGTTAAAGATAGCTATCAGTGATTATTCAAAATAAATGTTCTTTTAAAGCTAACTTTTTTACAATAATACACATTTTAAGCTACAAACGTTTGTAATTACTTTCATAATAAAAAAAAGGAAAGAATGACTGCACATACCTTTATATCCCAGAATAGATACTGTGATAGTTAGCAGCGCACACAAAACATACAGAAAAATGATAGAAAACTTCAGTGCCCAGTTATTTTTACACTTTGTACATTGTGTTCCTTCCTGTATACCTGCAACCCAAAGAACATGAAGGTTATTCTCTGTGCTTTAAATAAACATTATCCAGATATTAAACATATATCTCTCCAATGTATTCTTAGAATATCTACATTCATGAGGCAATAAGTTAACTTAAGCAGTCAATATTTATTTTGCTGATGGCATACAATATCTTGGGAATTCTTTTACATAGTACCAAATTTATTTTTTGCAATGAGGTGCAAGGAAATTATTTTATCTGCTGCGTGTAAGCACTTTTTTCAAAAATGTTCCTGCTATTGTCTCCTTGATTTCCTAGATTTTCCTTTAGCTCAGGAGATAGAAGAATCCCATGACTTAGGGGGTTATTAACTAAAGTGAGAATTTGACTGTCGAAGTGAATTCTCATCACTTTGGGTGGCTACACCCTGACTCTTTACTTCTTATTGACTAAATAGTTTATTCCCATAGGAAATCCGCAACCGCGACAATTTTTCCAATAATGAAGTCTAGACAGTAGCCGTCTATTGGGTAGTGTGCAACCGTTGTTAGCTGGCGAATGCACACCTTTAGGCGACAATTCAGACTTTACTCAATAACCCCCTTAGACTACGACTGTTTCAATAAGGAAAACAAGGTGCACTCTAGTTAGTAGTTATAATTAACTGGTGCTGAAAGTCTCGGTGCACAGTAGCAATTAAAAATCAGGTCAACAGAAAAAAATTTAGAACTGCACACACCAAACATGCCAGGAATATACAATTATTTACTGGACCCACATAGTGAAAGTACAAAAAAGCACAACGTTTCAGGGGAACTATGTCTCCTTTTGATAGGTTGCCAAATGTTACACTGTGAAATCTAAATAGTGTTGAGAGCATTAAGCTCCTCCCCCCAATTACACAATACTGCAACTAAGTAACAAAATGACCTAGGGACAAGGTGATATAGAAACAGATGGATTATTTACTTACAGTATATACAGTTAGTGGGATATCTTGAGGATGAGATCACTGCACTTCACTGGAGGAATTCACATCACTCCACATGACTTCACGTCCAACTTCCATTTGACAGAGACCACACAAATCATCCGACAGCATTTGTCACTGTCTGCTTGTTGGACACATCTATTTGATGCTTCATGACTAAGGAGAAATTAATTTCTGACTATTTTTGCGACTCTAATTGTAGCGATGTGAATTTGTCAGGTGAATTTTTAATTTAGCCAATAAGGTCCTTTGTTCAGATGGTAGACGAGGGACCAAGTTAGGCCCTTCTATGTATTTTTAATATTGTTTTATTTATTATTAGAATGTCAGCTAGTTCTAAAACACATTATAACAAATGAGAATCATACAAAATAATGTATTATTCATAGACGAAAACAGAATTTTGGGTCCTTTTCGCTTACTGACTCCAAAGCTGCATAAAGGTATTATTGTTATGTATAACAGCAGCGATTTTAAAGGATCCAGCCTGCAATTCATTGGTCTTTCATGTAATCTGCTTGGTAGACTTTGAATGGTACTAAAGTGGTAAATGGCAAAAAAATGGTTAATTTACTGAAGGACCTTTTATTCCATTGATAAGGTGGAATAAGTAGTGTTTTTTGAACCAACCCAGTTTGAAATATAAACACTATTAGGACAGGAAGCCTACTAAATAAATAAATAATAATAATAATAAAACCTTGACCTGGGGTCTAAATGCTATACATTATGGATTTTATTTTGGATAGAGGCACATTCTAATGTGTGTGTGTAATAGTGCCAAAAGACATATAACAAAATGAACAATCTTTTATCTATAAGGATTAAGGATCTCCTGCTAGCTGGAGGGAACACAATTCATTTCATTAGAAGATATATTAGCTTCACTAGTGTCACTACCCATTATAACACTGCGACCTCTCTGTCTGCAGACCCACTGCCTCTCCTTGCTGCTCCCCCCAGATCTCTGTAAGTGTCTATCACTTGGTGGTGGTGGTGGTGGGGGGGTTGCAGGAGGAGGCAGAGCTGTTTAAAATCACTCTCTCTATAAATAAACTCTGCAAAACTTTATAATAACTACATCAAGATTGAGGGGGTTGATACCTTTCAATTACGTTTATATTTATTCAAACAAATCTCCTTATTTCTGCCAATTCAGCAGTGAGGAACATCAGAGCCCTTTACAAAGTACCTTGTGTAACCTTCAAAATTTACTTTGGTTTATTTATAAAAAAATGCAGTGCTTTCCCAGCATGGCTTTCAGAGATAGCACCTGACTAAACAGATGAGTATTTTAATACAAGAGTACCCTGCTGGGAAATTAGATGGGTGGGAAAGGCAATGCCAACCCCAGTGGTATTGCACATTGTTGCAGTATATTGTTCTTAAGAACTGGAACTTAAACAAGGCTATTTATTGTGCTGGTTGCAAAGAAATTTAAGTTGTAAATAGTATTGAGTCATTTCTCAATTCATGTAATATGTCATACTTGATGTTTATAAAAGAAACACAGATCTTTGGACTTCTTCATAACAAAGCTGAATAAAATAACCGAGCTAGAGTTTCATTTTATGACCACATCAGATCAGTGCATTATGATTTATTTATAAAGCCACAAGCTATTTCAGTGAATTGTACAAAGAATTTAGGAAAACATTTTATAAACATTTTATAAAACAATAAAGATAGTCCTACAATGGAAAGACATAATTCAACATTTTCACGATAGGCCAGTGTTTTTCAACCTTTTTTCTTCAGGGGAACCCTTTGATGTTATAAAATTTCTGGCAGAACCCCTAGAAACCCGGAAATGGTATAATTGTATAACGCGCGTGACATCACTGCCATCTACATACCCGACAGGTCCCAGAGGGAGGATCCAAGGCTGCGATCTCTCTCTGATGAGCTGGGTAATGATGCGGTCTCTGTCCCTGCTAACAGTGATCGCTGTCAGATCACTGTTAGCAGGGACAGAGACCGTATCATTAGCAATCGGCATCATAACCCTGCTCATCAGAGAGAGATCGATGCGATCTCTCTGATGAGCCGGGTAATGATGCCAATCAACCAGTGTGTCGCGGAACCCCTGGGCTGTCCTTGTGGAACCCTGGTTGAAAATCACTGCAATAGGCATTTGTATTTCATTCCAACAGCCTGTTGCAGATATTACATGCAAAAAATAATAGTTACATAATGTAATAGAGTTAAAGAAGTGGCATTCAACCTGTCGTAACATAAACCAGACCAACAGACTTTACATGAAGGCATAGTTCAGCAGGATCAGCTCAGGCCAGCTGCTTGCATGAAAACATATGCCATTGTCTTCCTTGCCTTAATATTCACACATGTCCATAAAGCCAACTATCTGGGATGGGTGCATCTAGCTTAGTTGTGACATGATGAAACTTTGATGTACTCCAAATATACCATTTGAAATTCGTGTTCCCATTAATCTCAATGCAATGTAAAATGTATGGTAACCATATATGGTCTATATGAAATCAAAAGTATCTTGTTTTGCAGCATTTAAAAATATACACAATTTCTCGAGGACTGTGTCATACAAAATCCCCCAACTCAAATTTGGTTTTTATTACTAAAATAAAAACTGACTTAATGAAAATAACATTTTTTTCCCACTTTAACTCAACCATCATCTCACATCAGTGGTGCCAACAATGACACTCTATTGGCACTGATACAATGCATGTAGACAAAACCAATGATACACTCATCAATTTGCTACAATTCAAATTGCATCGCCAAAATAGACGTGAAATCACTGCTTACTGAGAGTTCACTGAGGAGAATACACTTGTCAAACAGGCAGACAGCGGTGAATGCTGTCAGGTGCATAGTGTGGCAGAGTAAGCCAGATAGAAGTAGGATGATAAATGAGGCGAATTCAACAAGTGAAGTGCAGTGACATCAGTCTCATCATATCCCACTAACTGTGTTCTGTGAATATTCTAACTATTTCTATGTCGCCTTATCTCTAGCTAATGTTGTCACTTAGTCGCAGCTTCCATTGTCACTTTTGAAAAATTGCCTGTCTGAAGTGGCGAAGTATACAGGTGAATTTGGAGCAGTTAGCATATTTGCAAATTCGCACCACTCTGCATTGTAATCAATAGTAGAAGTACCTGTACACATGCACGCAAAGTGATGCATAGAGCTCTGTAAGTTCACGACTTACATAGTCACCCGAATTGGGTGTGTATTCACCACATTGCAGACTTTGCTCAATAAGTGAACATGGGGAAGTGGAGAATAGACACAAATTCACAGCTCTATGAGACAATTCAGACTTTACTCAGTGAAGCTCTTAGTCTTTAAAGAGTTATTATTGGCTCGCTTGATCAGTGCAGTGCATATCTTAATTTAATGTCTGACAATCCATTTGCATAATCACTGTCTCATTTTTAAGTGACAGTTTGAAGGGGGAAAGAGCATTAAAGATATTATCTGTCATCAGGTATATTAGTAAAAAAAAAGATGCATGTCCTCATTTTCTTCCACAAAAAACAGTAACATCTGCTTTCAATCATATGTTTCATTGCAGTCATTGACTCATTAAAGCAACTGAAATCACATGTCTAGATTATGCTGTGGAATTCATAGCTATGCAGTTTACAGGAATGGTGTGACCTTCATGTTTTCGAGGCCTGCCAAGAATGTAAACTTTGGAATTAAGCATTGGTATGAAATTGTCCAACAAGTACCTATATTGTAAACATGAATAATATATGGCCAGTGCACTTAGGGACAGAACATAATACCATTTCCAGATGACAAAAGAAAGATATAATAAAGGGAGCAATATAGGTGAAGAATGCTTCAGCTGCACTGTCTCCAAGTGTCTTTATGCAATTCATGCAACAACATGCAATGTATCTTTTAATTTTACTTTTTGGGTTGAATTTGGATTGTGGAGACTTTGGTAGTAACAGTTAAACAACAGCTGGAGTCTTGCTAATTGGATAGCTGTGGTTTACAGCAGGGGTGTGCAGCCTCAGGCTTCAAGACTACATTGTATTAGGTTGTGGCTTATTTAGATGTTTATTGATATAAAAAAAAATGCCCAAATTTCATTTATACATTCTGAGCTCAAATTGTAGTGGTTGTAGGAAATCCTAAGATAAGGTGGGAAAGATAAAAAAAGGTGCACAATATATTTCTTTGTAACACAATTTATGTATTTTTTTTTATGGTAAAATGGAAAACAACCCTTGTATTTTTCACCGCATAATAAGCATAATAAATAGCAGGTGAATACAGGAGTGGATCCAAGCAGGGTTACTGTCCTACAAAAATCTGTAGATTTTCAGTGATAACCTTAGTCTAGACTAATGGTTCCCAAACCTGCACTCAGGCCTCACTAACAGTGCATGTTTTGTGGATATCTACACAGTAGCACACATTGGTCGTTAAATTGATGCAAAATCCCACAACATGTAGTGTTAGTGAGGCAGGAGGACAGGTTTGAGATCCACTTGTCTAGACACTGGGTATCCCTATGTAAGAGCTGGATGTTCATCGGACTCTCTGGGAACTACCCCTTCACAAACTCCTATAGGACAAAGATAGCCACTGGTCTAAACTAAACTTTATAATTCCATTTCTCCCTTTAACAAAACTGCCCTGTCTAGCTCACTAATAGCTCAGGCCACAAAGTCTTCTCCATCAAGAATCTCTAATGTTTTGGACTAGGTCTCCTATTGCTGGATACCTCACACTGGGGAGTTTCTCTGTTCACTCTAGCCTGGGATGGAATCCTCTAAAACATTCTGTTTCCTCCTTATAAAAGCTAAGTCACCTAAGCCAATGACTCATACAGGGGAATTTATCAACAGGGGCAAACTTTACCCAGGTTAACCCATTGGTTACAACATTAAGTCATAGCAACCAATCAGAAGTTGGCTTTCACAATTCTAGTTTTTCACTTCCAGTGTGTAATGGTCCGGAACCGTAAATAGGAGAAGGAGGGCGCTGGTAATACCACACTGACCTTAACGCTAGCTGTCTTAGGGAGCGGAGTCTAAGGTATTCTCTGGTCTTCACCTTTAACTCCCGCAAGGGGGTACTGGACTCAGCTGCCAAGAGCACCCAGGTCATGGCCCCTAAGCCAGCTGTTCAGTGGTCGTATGACACAGGACACAGACTGTGGATTCAGACTCTGGATTATGGTGCTGGACACAGGTAGCAGGACTCTGGACACAGACTGCAGACTCAGACTCTGGACACAGGGTAGCAGGACTCAGGACACTGGACACAGACTGCGGACTCAGACTCTGGACACAGGGTAGCAGGACTCGGGTACACAGAACACTGGCACAAGACACAGGATTATGGCAGATACTGGAGTACCAGGAACAGCACACAGTAACAGACAGTAGGGCAGCAAAAACAAGAACTGCTTTAGCAGTGAAAGCTTTAACTATAAACTAGCAATTGAACAAGCCCAAAATACTAGGTAAACTGTATTTTTATAATCAGGCGCCAGGACTGGAGCGCATCTGCCTTATATAAGGAAAGAGGCAGGCGCGCTCCTGCGTCCGGGCGCACCAGGCATGCGCCCCCGTGATGTCACGGCGGGCGTGTCACCTGCATGCACGCTCAAAGCGCCGGCAGTGCACGCCGTGTGCGCAATAGAGGAGGAAGCCTGGCACTGGAATGGATGGCGGTGAGTATATCTTATACAGTGAATGCTAACTTTTGATTGATTGCTGTGGGTTACTAGACCTCTGTAACCGAGGTTTAGGAACTCCAAAACCCTAGTCTTTGTGAAAGCATGAATGTGATTTGTTATAACAAACTATAAGATTTTTTAACATGCAATTACTCTTACCAATTGTGTTGGAGCAATAACCTAATGTAAAAAAAGGTCTAATTTGTTTTGCAGGTTAAATAATTTAGATCTCCCAAAAAAATAAATAAAAGCATTGCATAAGCATTGATTCTATATTTTAGATTTTATGGAAGAGTAGCAGTTGGATTTTTATGGTCAAAACATTCATTATCTGAAATTTCACATTGTATATACCCATGTTTGACAAAAAAAAAAATAAATAAATAATTTTATTATATGCTCCTAAAAATGTATCCTGAACTTTCTCATAGTACAATACTGAATATTTTGTTCTTAAAGAAACCAACCAATGATGTGCTGTTTGTGGCTTTGACCTGGACAAATCCAGAAATTCTAAAGTGCAAACTGCTGTATTACTGAAATCTATTATTTATCCTCATAATTATTTCCACTGATGGGAACTAAGGACAAAGCTACATGATCAACACAATTTTTTCTGGAGTGAATTACAGCAATCAACATGATAATTACAGTTGAGAAGCTTCCTAACCATGAATATCATAGTAAATAAATTCTTAATAACATCCTGGAAAATTTGTTGCTCATTCTCGAACGAGTTGTTATTCTCTTGCATCAAATTGTTATTAGCATTGTTCTATGTATTTTATCGCTCATTGCTTTTGTTGATGGGGGTTGGGGGGTAACTTATAAAGGGGGGGATAATAAGCACGAAAGAATAGAGGAAAATAGAAAAAAGGGATAAAAAAGGGTTTTAAAATCTTGATTGATTTAGTATGGGGCTTAGGAAGGGGGGGGGGGGGGGGGGGGGGGGGGGGGGGTGCTTTTTTTCTCCCTTTCTCACACTCCTTCTGCAACGTGTCAAGGGAATGGTTCCAAGGAAGCCATTATAGTTCTATCTCATAAGAGTTATCTGTGAGGTTTTGTGGCTGTTAAGATGTGGGAGGCTAATTTTTGTTCAGCCCTAGAGTGTAGATCTGGAATTTGGAGTCCTAAGAGTAGGGTTTGGGGATTTTTGGTTATTTTGATTTTGAAGATGATGTTTATGGTGTTTGTGATCATCTCCCAATATCGTTGAGCTACTCTGCAGGACCACCAGGTGTGTAGAAATGTGCCTGGTTGTTTACATACTCTGAAGCACGTAGATAATGTATCCTGGGAAATTTGTTACTTTCACCCATTTGGTTTTACCTTTCCACATTCCCATTTTGTCTTATAATTTTATCATGTCAACTGAAACACTTAAAGGACCAGTAATACACCTAAATACGTATCTTGATTTAAGAAATAATTTTGAATTTTTAGCTGCACCTTAGGAATACATAGTAAATATAGATTCCCTTGAGGCATTTGCATTTTTTGCTGTTACTGTTTTTCTTAATATGGGGGATAAAATCATGTAGAACTCTATTCTTTCAGAATTTGTAATGGCACCTGAAATAGCAAGATGGAGTAACATCAAGAGGATTTGGTCAGGACCCGTGAGAGGTTCATGATGGGAAAAAAGTCAGTTAAACATTAATAGGGGGTTATTCAATAAAGTCCGAATTGTTGCGTATAGGTGCGAATTCACCAGATAACAATAGGTTGCTACTGTTGCAGTCGCATCTTTATAATGAGAATATTGTTGCAGTGGCGACTTTATTATGGGGAAATTGCCGCAATCTTAACATTAAAAAATTGTCGCAACTTTACAATGGGGAAAATTGTGGCAGATTTGCTATGGGAATCCGCTGTTTGCAAATTTGACAGTTGAATTCACACCTTAGTGAATAACCCCTGGAATATACAGTACTTTTATTGTTGTTTAAAAAAGGTTAAAAAAAAGCACACAAAAAATGCGCTAATAGTGCCTTAACCAAATAATAAAATAAAATACAACGTAGATTAAAATCAAATCACAAAAAAAAAAAAAAAGAAATAGTGAAGTGTAGAAAATGATATAAGGAGTGCTCCAAAATGCTACAACAGGAACACAGCCACCACCTCATTACTTATATCCATATACTGTATATATACAGTATATATATATATACAAACCCCAAAATCAGAAAAGTTGGCACGTTGTGT
>WMED01022517.1:0-11655 GCA_019650415.1 Pipa parva | reverse complement strand
TATTGCCGCATAATAATAAATGGGCTATGGGGATATCATCCAATATCGCTAAATCTATAGTGATATGAGAAATGTGACTTTAGTAAATATGCCCCAATGTCGGCAAAACATACTTAAATAAGCTGTTAAGTCCCTAGGGAAATAACCCTATTAAGGCTGGGTTCACACGAGTGTATGATGCATCATACACTCGTGTCAAGACAGGAAAAAAAAAAAAAAGGAAGGAAGAAAGAAAAAAAGAAATTGTACTTACCAGTGACACTGTGAACACTCCCTTGGCGTTCACAGCACTTCCTGTGTGTCGCATTTTGGGTGTGGTGTATATACGCTGGCCAAAACGCAACACACAGCATTCCGGACCCAGCGTATGTGTGTCATACGCTCATGTGTCCGGAACTAGATAAGTATCATCGGCTTTCATTAAGCCGTCTTGTTTTTTTTACGCAAGCGTATTATGCACTGCACATCATATGCTCGTGTGAACACAGCCTAAACAAAAAGAATCAGGTACAAAAGAACAAAGGATCCAACATGTTAGGATCTTATAATCTAAAGTAGATAGGAAGTGCAACTTCAGTAACAGATGATATCTGCTTGAAGTCATGGAGTTGCCTATTAGACCAGTGTCACACAGACACCTTAAATGCACTGTCTGGCAGAACATGGAAACTCAGTGTGTAAAGGATGACTGACTGTATTTGATAACTAGGGAAGAAGTGTGTGTGTGTGTGTGTGTGTGTGTGTGTGTGTGTGTGTGTGTGTGTGTGTGTGTGTGTGTGTGTGGTCAGCGATAGTAAGGGAGAATGTATAAATACAATAGCAAATGGAACAGATTTTGATTTCACTAAATTTTGCCCTTACAGTAAATGTAGACTTTCTATATACAACATACTAAAACATTTGCATAGTAAATGAACCCTTTAACATTAACATTTTGTAGCATTTTAAAAAAAGAAATTAAGATAACTATAGCTATCAAGAAAATGATTAAACAACTGCTGAGTTTTATTCTCCTTGGTACACCAGTCAGTGGCAAGAATGGACTTTTACTTGAAAATAATGTGGGTTATTAAGGGACAATAGTTTATAGAGGTCTAGACCCATTTATATAGTGTTAATATGGTAGGAGCTGCAAATCATGATCAATTTCTTGAATATATTGCATGCTTGATAACAAAACAACATCCTTACATGCCTAATAATAAACTTCAAGTAAGTAACAAAAGTAGCCCATCTTATTGTTACCTGAAATACTGTAGTTGAAAAGATAACAATAGCTTACTCCACGCACAAACATTTCTTCCTGTTATGTTTCCACTTATATAAACACAGCACTAGTAATGGCTGGCTACTTACTAAACATCTTAACTAAGGCCTACCTCACAGTTAAAAATCCATTTATGGTCTCCATGAGTGCTTTTGTTATTGCAGTTTAAAATATCACCCATGGCAAGCTATGTAGCAGCTCAGTCATTACAAAAAAAAAAAAATAAAGGATGGCCTGGGTACCTTATCTGCATTACCTTATAGTTTAATTTAAAATATTGGTAAACTCTCCTTATAAACATTGCATTTATCTTCTATTAAGTTGAGATGACAGAAAGTCACCTTCGCATGTGCAACGATTGTTAATGAAAATCCTAATCCAACTCCCATTTTTATGATAAGAATACATGGAAAAAGACAACATAAGCTTATGTTTTGTTTATACTTTGTGAATACTTCTGTTTCCTTTAGGCAAGAATGTCATCTGAATAGATTTGTCCCTCACACTGTTCAAAGGAATTTGATTAAATTATGTAAGCAGAGCTTCAGCTGGAATTAGACTAGTTTATGTATCAATGTTTCTGAGAAATTTATGAGTAAAAGTCAAGTGAAGTCAATTTGGCATTTAGTAACTAGCATCCAAACTGCTACCCTAAGGCAACTGAATCCTTAAGATTGTTTCATTTGAAAGTTAATATAAAATATAGAAAGTCTCATGTTTTTTGGAAGCATCAATGCCTTAAAGACTTTTTGCTGCATTATGCTTTTACCCATGCATATGCTTGTGTCAATATTCATTTAACATATGTTACTTTACATGCTGCTTCTATGGCAGTAACTGACAATTCAGCCTCTTTGGGTTTTAAAGATATTTAGATTCATCTACCGGTTACTGCTGGCCCTAACATTGTGAAATTTGCTTTGGTTTTATTAATAAAAATCATCTGTTTTCGCCTACATTATACATTAGTAATAGCTTATTTTGTTAATGTTATAGAACAATTAAATAAAAATTTAGCCAAGAATACTGATTGGCTACATGCAGGTAATTTTTATTTTCTCACTGTGTTTAGATTTTAGGGAGCTTTGCGAGTGCATTAGAAAAAAGATGCACTAGTTTCACTTTAAAATGGCCTTTTAAAATATTGCCACAAACAACAGGGACTTAAAAAAATAATTACAATAAGGCTGACTAAAAGGTTGCAAATTGTTGATGGTGTAAACTGATAAAATAGGTGAAAAAAATGACATCCAGAAAGATGCATTTACCTAAGCCCAATTGTTTAGAAAAACCTTTTTTTGCACACTCAGACGTCTGGTGTCTTATACAAACGTCAGACAACAGAAATCTAACATACTGAAATTCCATATAAAATTGTTCCTATTTAAATAGAATACATAAAACTCTTTTAAAATAGTATTTTTAATATAAATTGAATCAAAAAAGCTTTATGTTATTGAGTAAAACAAGCTGGCAATAAAAAGGAATTGATAGTAAAACTCAAGCTGACACAAACAATTAAGGATCTACATACATCAACTTGCCCGACTTCGACTCCCAGCTGCCCTAGTCTGTTACAGGATTCACAGTGCTAAAGACTAAACATTCCTAAAATAATCTGAAATACCATAAAAAGAATAATAAATACCTCCATTCTATATTGTATTATAAAAAGGATTATTTTTTGTGCATATTCATGATATCTGTACCTTATCTTCATAAACACACTTTTACAGTAGTAAAAGAAAAAAAAAAAAACCTACACTAATCTCCACAATAGGTACACAGATGCCGCACCAATTTGGTTCCTGTATTTTTATTTTGCCTTGAAAGAAAAAGCATACAGCAGCTAAATAATAATATCTGTGTCACGGTTTAAATAGGAGTAAAATTGAGGTGCAAATGGAGTGCATTGTAGGCCTCCATTTTAAATTGTTCCCGTCACCTCAAAACTCCAATATTAATTTAGGTTGTAATAATGAAATAAAAGTTTTGGAAATTATATAATTTATTAAAAAAATAAAAGAGAATGAATGACGTGCCTTTAAACTGCGTTTCCCTGTCAGCCTGCTATTTCTTTCCTGAGTCAGGTGAGCAGGGCTAAATTATTGATATTATAGCTTCTCCAATCAAATCCCTGCTAGATAGTGATTTAAGGGATCTGATTGGAGGAGCTATAATGTCAGTCATCATTTAGCCAACGCCCACTGACTCTGGAAAGAAAAGACAGGCTGCCAGGGAAGATGACAGAGAAACACTGTATAAAAAGATATATTTTTTAAAAATACACATTTACAAAAATGTTTAATTTCATTAGTGGAACCTAAATAATTATTAGTTTTGAGGTGACAGGTGCACTTTAACAATATAAAAATTATGAAATCCCCAATAAATGGCTTAACAGTTATTTCCTATGCAAAGATAGCTCAGCTTGTGATTCTTTAGACATAAAGAGTGTGTGAATTTCTATTAAACAAATATAAAAAGAAAAAACTAATTAAGAAAAAGCGAAATTTTGAAGACAAAAATAACAAATTAACAATTAATTTTTTTCCCTAATATAAATTTTGTGGCTGGGATACCAGTTTCATACCTGTTAAATTGAAATTTGGAGCAACTGTGCTATCAGCTAGTGTAAACCAAATAAGTCCAGCACTCATACAGATAGCTGCAGCAACATCTACAACATTGTATCGCTTTCCTGTTAAAAATACAAGCAAACAAAATGAAAGAACATACAACTCAGCTTTTTCAAAAATCATAACTTACACCTCTATGATAAAGGAAAAGAAGACACTTTGGAATATTGCTTGTGCCTCAAAATACATTACAGTATACACTCACCAAGATATCTTCCATGAGGAATGTATCAGGGTATTAATATCCACCCAATGCCACTAACTAAATAAAAAAAGGAACTTAGTTGCTGTTCCATTTTAACTTTCTTTACATAAATAAATAACATTCTATTGAAAATAGTGTATTTATATTTGTGATTTTTGAAAGAGTCAACATTCCTCTTTATTCACAACAAATGTCAAATAAGAACACAAATTATATTTTAATATCTTGAAATAACTTGTTTTTAATGGACTTAATAAAATAAATATTTCACAAGAGTTGAGTGAGGAACATTCTATATCAAGATGTTTTATTATACGAATACAAATGATAGAAAATTGGTTTGTTTGCTTATTACAGAAATTACCTAACCAATTCCTATCACTACCCATAATAGGAGAACAAGCAGTCAAAGACGCAACTACAACAGGTCTTATACCTGTGATGTTGCTGCTGAAGCTTTAGAGGATAATGAGAACTGTAGATTGCCAGAGGCTACAAGGACAACAGGAACTTCAACACTGAGCCATGAAATTCAATCCAACAGACTAATATTATATATATCCCCTGATACTACCAAGATAGTTCTGACGAAAAGAAGTATGGACTCCATAAGACCTCTGAAGGTTTCCTGTACTATCTTGGCATTAACATGTTAGCAGCAGATCCTACAAGGTTCTGAAAGTTGTGAGATTGTGCATCCATAGCACCACTGCATACTAGGAACAGTCCAAGACCTGTGGTTTTGGTTATTTTCTGACTCGGTTAACTAGCTATCTCAATTTAGCCCTTGCTCAAAATGTTATGCTTGCCTAATTTTTGTGCTTCCAATACATTGACTTCAAGAAAGGACTGTTCATTTACTGCCTAATATATCCTGCCCCTTAACAGGCAACATTCTAATGAGATAAACAATATTATTTACTTTCCCTGTGGTTTTAATTTTAGGGTTTATGTAAACCCCTCTAGAAGAACAAATACATAAAAAAATTTAAAGGCAATCACTGGTACACATACTTTTGCTGAATAACTTTTATTTTATATTTTAAATGTTGCACTGTCCCCATTTTCAGAACAATGCCAGTCCTTCACTGTGTGGAGCTCCTCTCATTCCCTTTGCTAAGTTTTTGAAAGGTTACCCAACAGTAAACATGTTCGGTGGAATGGAATGCAACGTACATGCTTGAAATGTTTTAGCCATCCAAAGATTAAAACCAACTGCTCTGGGCATTCACAGTTCATTCCAGTGTGTATGATTGCATAGTTTAGTAACAGCATGAAAATGTAGGGGTGTGTCTATAATCAGTTACATAAGACAAGACAGATGTAGAGAGTCTAAAAACCACCTGTGCCAGAATTTCAGAGTGTTAATAACAGTAAGGTAATGTAATTTTGTGTGTCATGAAAAATGAGCAATAATAAAATTGCACGTGTAGCCTTTAACGATGTATGTAAACAAAAACTTGAAACAGAAAATACAAAGCAACAGACAAGAAGAAATAAACATAACTGCAACAGAAAAAAGTACAAGACATAAAAATCAAGTGAACACTTTCACTATTGGTGCTAGATAGATAAACATTGAGACACTGATACAGGCAAACCATCCATAAGTGAAAATCATATGTCACTATTGCAAGTGGTATGATGAGAAAAAAATACAAAACCAGTATAGCTATGTACAACATGAACTGGCTATAGGGTCACAAAAATCCTTAATGACTTGTAGTATACTTCCTGAATATATCAGAACAAGCTGCATGTAATAACTTGCACAAAGGCTCGGGGCATATTTATTAAGGTAATTTCAACCTTTTAGCTGCTTTTAGAATCTACTAAAATTTTTTACTACTAAAAAGATCAATATCGGAAAAAATTACTGCATTATACATGGATTTTAATGGAGTATCTTTTGGATTGAAACTATTTTTGACTTAGAAAAATTTGCACAACCATCTCCCACAGAAAATAATGGGTTTTTGCCATCCTCAATCAGTGACTAGATTAATTGAAGAGGGACTTAATAAATACAGATTTTGCCGATGGCAACTCTTTTTTGGGAGACATTTTTCACAGGCAAATTTTTACATTGTGATTTTTCCATGTCAACTTTTTTTTCAGACTTTGATAAATATCATTTGTGCAATTGTGACAACTACTAAAACAAATACAAAAGATGGGTAAATAATTATATAAAATGTAACCATAATGAAATAATTTAAAAAAATGCAAATTATTTGATTAAAAACTATTTAAAGATCTTATTCTGGTAGAATACTCAAACATTATATAAATTATTTCTAAACAGGTACTAAAAGAATGAATCTATATGATTGTATTTACCTTCTATAAAACCATCATACCTTGTATAAATACTCCTCCAATCATGACAGGGATGAGTTTACAGCATTTGAAAATAACCTGAGTAGGATAATTCAGATATCCCAGAGAAGTGTTTGATAGGCCCATTGTCCCCACAGTGAGGATAGCTATAATCATGTAGGTTTTTGCAGGTATTCTGAAAAATATAAAAGAAAACAGTCTATTTAAGGCTTCACTACATCCTGTTTCACTTTAGCTGGGAGTCGCAAAAATAAGCAGCACTGATTTTACTAGTAGCTTTTTTTTTTGTTTGTTTACTACAAGTTTGGGTTTATACAAGCTACAAGCTTTTTAACAGTTCTGTTCTTTTACACTACAATAAATGTGCTAGAGTTGCATTAATACAAATTATTTTTGGGGATACAAAATGCAAAACACATTTTAAGGAATTCATCAACAGGGACAAATTTTTCAGATGTCTAGTACAGGGAAGCTAGTATTATGAAAGTACATGACTGATTGGTTGCTATAACTCTGTAAAAGATTGCACCATTTGACGATTTCCCCTGATTGCATTTTAGCAACTTATTAATTTTATTATTACTTCTTACACCTTTTTGAATTCCCAGGCTGCCCCCTTGGTCCATCACTACAAATAGAATCCCTAATGTGAGAGGCTAACAAATCTGTAATATCATTTTAACTTTATTAATACCGGTAGATTCTGCCTGGGTAAATCTTAATGTAAAATTAATGTAACAACAACATTCTGCAGAAAAGGAAAAAAAAATAATTTTGCCATGAAAACAAAATAAAATGTAAATAATTTTTCTGGCAAAAATAGGAAAAATAAAAGCTTTGCCCTCTTACCAATGATAAAAATACTCCACATATTTCTAAAAAAATATGGTATTGGCATGTGGAACTTAGGGGGAAATTCATGATAGTCGGAAGTGAGTTGCGGAGCGTTCGATTCACTTTGGACTGACTGATATGCGCTCACTGATGTCCGCGTGCAGGACATCAGCGAGTGCAGGTCAGTCCAAAGTGAGGCGAACACTCCGCACCTCACTTCCGACTATCGTGAATTCCCCCCTTAGAGTGCAACTAATCCAGAACCCACTTACAGAAAGGCTGCTATGTACTTAAGGTAGAACTTTAGGCTTGTTTAGTGTAGGGGAGAAATTCATGGATGTGATTCAGGTTCCAGAACTGCCCCTGCTCTGTTCACAATCTCGATCTCTTCTGCTGCTGACAGCTGGAGAGGTCCTCTTCACTTCTGGTTCCTCTTTATTTTGTTGAAATGAGCAAGTGCAGCAGCAGAGTTTTGCTACTGCATTTCCTCATTTCAGCAAAACTCAGAACAACTGGAAGTGAAAGAGGACCTTGTCAGCTGTTTGCAGAAGAAGAAATAGGGATCGTGAACTGATGCGACAGCGCTTGAGGTAGGTATTTGAATGGTTACAAGATTAACTTATTTTGATGAAAATAAATATAAATAAAATTTATATTTATGAGTAACTTACCTTCTTCGTTTATCTTGGGTCAACTGAAGCTCTATCAACCCAAAAGCAGAGTAAAATCCAAATTGTACTAAAGTCAAGTACCAACCAAAGTGTTTAAAGCCTTCCTCTGAAAATAGAAGTTCCTGAAACAGAAACACAGTTTTATTCTGCTTGCTAGGTCAGGCTTACATTTCTTTTAAAAGTACCAACCAGAGGAAGCAGTAGCAGCAATGGAGTCAAGTTCAAGGTGGAAAAAAAAAAGGGGGGGGGGGTAAGAGTGTGGGAGATTGAGTGCATGTTTATGTAAAGTGTGTTTTTTCTTAAGTGTGATTTGAGAAAAGATCAAACTTGGATTAAGGGGTGATCTTATAGCCATGTATAAATATATTAGAGGTTTTTACAGAGATATTTCCCTCAATCTATTTATACCAAGACCTGTAAGTATAACAAGTGGGAAACAAAGGTTTCTGCATCAATATAGCAGGTTTTTTTTTGTCTAAATGTAAGTAAATAGATTATTCACTTATTCATCAAGTCTATCAAAGAAGTAGTCTAGTAAGAAAAAGGAGTACTGTAGTATTATACAGTAAGGCTATAGAACTCTCTGCCTGAAGAAGTTGTCATGGTTAATTCCATGAAAGAGTTCAAAACTGGTTTGGATGTTTTCCTTCAGTATAAAAACATTAACATTTATGGGCACTAGATAACTGAAGGTGGGATCTTGATCCCCGGAATTATTCCGATTCCCATATTTGGAGTCGGGAAGGATCTTTTTCTCTAATATGAGGATAATTGGGTCTTGTCTCCTGGGTTTTTTGCCTTCCTCTAGATCAACATTGCAGGAATTTAGGCTGAACTGGATGGACTTGTGTCTTTCTTCAGCCTTATAAACTATGTTACATAATGAATTTTTTTTTTTTTTATGTATTACCATACCAATTATTCAAATGCAACAATTTTTTTTTTCAAACTCCACTATTAATGCCATTGTATTTTCTTCAGTAAACCATTGAATGTAGGACTATATGTTATATATAAAAATGCACCACCTCTATTCAGTCTCATCACTGAGCATTGTTTTTGGTCATGGTGAACTTAACAACCCATATTCAAAATATTTAAATGTCGCAAAAAAAAAAAAAAAAGTCTTAAACACAAAGGGCCTTATGACTAAATGCTGAATAGTCACGTTAAGCTCTAAATTTGCATCTATTCACCACTTCCCCATGTTTGCTTATTGAGCAAACTCTGCAATGCACAATCAATTTGCATGCATGTACACAGGTACTTCTACGATTGACTACGTGGCGGAGTGTGACGAAGGAGCAAGTGTGACTAGGTGTACTGCTCTGAATTCACCTATTTGATGTCACCACATCAGAGTGGCAAACTGGAGGGTGATGGCAGGACTCCGCATTCTACTTCCATCTAACTGACTACATCACACAATGCATCCAACAGTAATTGCCATTGTCTGCTTGTTCGACAAGTCTATTTACTGCTTAGTAAATAACGAAAAGTGAATTCTCACCTATTTTGGAGATGCAATTCAAATTGTAGGGAATTGCATACTACAAGTGAATTCACCCTTTATTCAATAAGGCCCAAAGTATCTTTCCCAAGTGAACAGACAGGATAGACTAGTCTTGTCATCATTTTATGGCACCATAATTACTAAAGAGCATGTATAAGAGTGCCATTCAAGAAAACATAAAGTCATCATGGTTGATTGAGCCAACTGTGCTTTGTTTTTGTTTTTAAATATACAGTAGGTATGGAAAGTATTCAGATCCCTTTACATTTTTCACTGTGTTTCATTGCAGTCATTTAGTAATCAAAAAAAGTTCATTTTTTTGCTCATTAATATACTCTGCACCCCATCTTGAAAGAAAAATAAAAATGTACATATTTTTGCAAATTTATTTAAAAAAAAAATGAAATATGACATGGTCACAAGTATTCAGACCCTTTGACGTGACACTCATATTTAACTCACATGCTGTCCATTTCCTTCTGATCCTTCTAGAGAGGGTTCTACTACTTCACTAGAGTCCAGCTGTGTTTAAGTAAACTGATTGGACATGATTGGGAAAGGCACACACCTGTCTATATAAGATCCCACAGCTCACAGTGCATGTCAGAGTACATGAGAATCTTGATGTCTAAGGAAGTGCCCAAGGAGCTCAGAGACAGAATTGTGGCAAAGCACAGATCTGGCCAAGTTTACAAAATAATTTTTGCAACACTCAAGGTTCCTAAGATGACAGTGGCCTCCATAATCCTCAAATGAAAAAAGTTTGGGATGACCACAACTCTTCCTCGACCTGGCTGTCCAACCAAACTAAGCATTCGTGGGAGAAGAGCCTTAGTGAAAGAGGTAAAGAAGAACCCCAAGATCACTGTGGCTGAGCTTCAGAGATGCAGTAGGGAGATGGGAGAATGTTCCACAAGGTTAACTATCACTGCAGCCCTCCACCAGTAGGGGGATCTATGGCAGAGTGTGCCGATGGAAGACTTACCTCAGTGCAAGACATATGAAAGCCCGCATACAGTTTGAAAAAAAAAAAACAAACAAAAAAAAAAAACACATGAAGGACTCCCAGACTATGACAAATAAGATTCTCTGGTCTGATGAAATGAAGATTGAGCTTTTTGGTGTTAATTCTAAGAGAGTCATCTTCCAACAAGACAATGACCCTAAGCACAAAGCTAAAATAACAAAGTAGTGACTTCAGAACAACTCTGTGCCCATTCTTGACTGGCCCAGCCAGAGCCTTGACCTAAACCCAATTGAGCATCTCTGGAGAGACTTGAAAATGGCTCTCCACCAATGTTCACCAAACAACCTGAGGGAACTGGAGATGATCTGCAAAGGCAAGGAAGAATGGCAGAGGATCCCCAAATCCCGGTGTGAAAAACTTGTTGCATCATTCCAAAGAAGACTCGTGGCTGTACTAGCTCAAAAGGGTGCTTCTACACAATACTGAGCAAAGGGTCTGAATACTTAAGGCCATCAAATATTTAAGTTTTTCTTGTTTAATAAATTTGCAAAAATATCTACATTTCCTCTTCTTCACAAACATTGAAATTCGCAAACACATTTGGAATAGCTATTTAAACAAAGTCTGGGATTAAAAAAACAAATATCTTACCTGTAAATATCCATATATTAAATAAAAAACAAAAACTCCAGTAACACAAATAAAAAATTGCACAGACTTCTGAAACTGGCTGAGATTGATTCCAAGAACTTGTAGATCATCTGTAGACTTTATATGTGGTGACATTGAGTCAGATTTTGAAGGAATGCTAATGGATATGAACTTCCTAGAGCTGTTAAATTTCAGGTCCATGGTTGAAAGCTCACTGGTATCAGCTTGCTTTGGTCCTTTTGCTGCCTGCCCCTCTGGGACTCTGAAAAAAAAGATATAACTGTTAGCTTAAAATGTACTGATATTATTTGTTACTAGAACTCCTATTGAAGACATTTTTTTTTTTTTTTACTGTGTGTAACATTTTTAACGAACAACAACAAATTATCCTCCACCCAGTTGGGAAGGACCAAATCCATTGCGCTCATGCACCAGTACATCAAGGGCCTAATTCACCATTGCGCGAAGTGAGCCGCGAAGCCTTCGACTCACTTCGCACATGGCGTTATGCACCCGCTGATGTCCTGCACATGGACATCAGCGAGCGCATTAAAGGAATTTCAGTCTC
>WMED01022516.1:0-11655 GCA_019650415.1 Pipa parva | reverse complement strand
CTACTCACTATCTGCATGCCCACCATCTCCTGGACCCCCTGCAGTCTGGTTTTAGGCCAGGGCATTCCATGGAGACTGCTCTGTGTAAATTTGCAAATGATCTCCTGGTTGCCAAAGCCAAGAGTCAGTTTTCTGTTCTAATTCTCCTAAACCTTTCCTTTGCATTTGACACTGTCGATTGCTCCCTTCTTATTCAAATTCACCATGAGATTGATGTCCGTGACAAAGTTGCATCTTGGCTGACTTCCTATCTTTCTGATCATTCCTTTTTTTGTTTCCCAATGCTAATGACACCTCTTCTCTTGTCCCACTAAGGGTGGTGGTGCCCCAAGGCTCAGTTCTTGTCCTTCTTCTGTTCTCTTTCCTTGGGTGATATCATCAAATCATTTGGTCTTCAGTATCACTTGTATGCAGATGATACTCAAATTTATTTATCCGCTCCTGTGCTAACACCTGAAACACAGGCTCAAATTTCTAGACAAATTTACTGGCAATCTCCTTGTGGATGGCCAACCGCCAGCTCAAATTAAATCTAGCTAACACACAATTGATTATTTTTTCACCCAAACCTGGACCTATTCCTACCTTTACCATTCTAGTGGATGGTGTGATCAACAACCCTGTAACCGCTGTATGTTGTCCTGGAGTTACTTTTGACTCTGCTGTTTCCTTCTCTAAACACATCTCTTCCACTGCTAAATCCTGTCGATTTTTCCTTCACAACATTGCCAAGATCAGCCTCTTTTTCTCACTGAGAAATGGCAGTATTTTTATGCAAATGCAAAGCTGGTTTCTTTGGGAGGAGCGCAGATAACATTGAGGAATGTACGGGCATATGAGTGAGTAAATATAGAGAGGGGCAACGGAGTGAAGTGCCTTCAATGTCAAAAGGAGTACACTGTAGATAATTATTTTTCTAATGGGAGCCAAGGAACAGAGAGAGATTGGGAGAAAGGCTGTCCCTTCAGGGGAGAGAGGGAAAGAAATTTGGCAGAAGATTTTAGGATAGACTGGAGAAGAGAAGGGTGAGAAGTTGGAAAGTCAGATAGAAGAATATTGCAGTAGTCCAAGCAGGATAGGACGAGAGCGTGCAAGAGGGAGTTAGAGGTGGTCTGAGAGGAAAAGGGGCGGATCTTGACAATGTTGCGAAGGAAAAAATCAACAGGTTTTAGCAGTGGAAGAGATTTGCTTAGTGAAGGAAAGGGCAGAGTCAAAAGTCACTCCAAGACAATGAACAGAGGTTAAGGGGTTGATGATTGCACTATTAACTATAATGGAGAAGGTAGGAGCAGGTCCAGCTTTGGGTGGAAAAATAATCAATTTTGTTTTATACTTGTGTTGCTCAGAGCTGCATAAATTTGTGGTGCTTTATAAATAAAATAATTACATGCATACATGGAATTTGCAGCTCCTTGCCCCAGACTGCAAAATAAAATATCTGAAATACGCTGCTAAAACTGATTAAAGCAAAGTTTAACATCCTCTCGCCATCTAGTGTTCAAAAATAAATATGCAACCTACCTAGTCACTTGAATTGTAGTTGTTATGTTTAGTTAAGCAGTACGATATCAGTTGAGCTAACGTAAAGAAAGAAAAAAGAGCATTTGATTACATATTGACATGTCAGGCTGAGTAAAGAATTACATTTTTCATTAGAGGTTTTAGCGAACAGTAAATTAATTATTAATACACTTTATCATTGCTATCTTACATGTTTGAGAGACAAATTTTTGAGTTGTATTTATTAAGGGCTGAAATTTTCATTGACTCATTGGGCCTTATTGAGTAAAGAGAGCTATGAATTCACATCCATTCGCCACTTATCCATGTTCGCTTATTGAGCAAATTCTGCAAAGTGGAGAATATGTGGACAATTTGGGCATCTACGATAGACGCAAACTTACAGAGCTCTTCACAATTCTATGCGTGCCCAGTTTAGTAGCAAAGTCAAACAGGTGAACTCAGAGCAGTACTCCTAGTCATATTAACTCCTTTGACACACTCCACCTCTTATTCAATAATAGAAATACCTGTGCACCCAAAATGATGTGAAGTGCTCTGTAAGATTGTGACTATCGTAGTCGGCTTAATTGGTCACATATTCACTACATCACAGAATTTGATTAACAAATGAACATGGAAAAGTAACAAATAGATGTGAATTCAGAGTTATACATGACTATTTGGCCTTTAATAAATAAGGCGCATGTCTTGCTTTACTATTAAAGATCCTTTTAAATACATGTCCCCTTTTTCTTGGGACTTTTTAAGGAATAACCATCTAACTCCAGTTCCCACCAACCCTGTTTCTACATTCCGATTTATACAGTTGTATAAACTGGATGATAATCAGTGTTGGCAAATCTCTCCACCAATCAGTGAGTTGTTAGTAACAAGACACTGTATTTCCCAGCTGTTCCCAGATGGAGTAGCTGAGGGCAGATGGAGTACTCAGTACTAATCATTGGAGGAGTAGGAGAAGTAGGAGTAGCAGTAGCAGTCGTAGCAGTAGTAATAGCAGCAGTAGTAGTAGCAATCAGGCTTGTTTTGTGCATTGTTTTTAGAAAAGGTTGGCACAACAATGCTGCAGTAATAATTTTATATATATTTTTAGGTGCAAATATTACATTACTAAATGATAGTATAAAAATAAATGTTGTTTGGTCTACACATTTCTGCATACATTGCCTTTTACAAAATGTATTGTTAAATGTGTCCTAACTTTTTGTTACAGGCTGTGAGATAAACATGTGATATATTTCTACACCAACAAGAAACATGGAGAATGTAACCTCAGGGTACCCTGGGAGAAATTCATGCACCTTCCACGAGGAGTTCAAGCAGATTCTGCTTCCTGTGGTCTACTCAGTGGTCCTACTGTTTGGTTTGCCACTGAACTTCATTGTCATCATTCAAGTTTGGCTGTCACGCAAGGCACTGAGTCGCACAGCAATCTACACGCTGAACCTTGCGGTGGCGGATTTTCTTTACGTGTGCTCTCTCCCGCTCCTCATTTATAATTATACACAACAGGACTACTGGCCATTTGGGGACTTTACTTGCCGGTTCATCCGCTTCCAGTTTTACACCAACCTGCATGGAAGCATCATGTTCCTGACTTGCATGAGCTTTCAGAGATACATGGGCATCTGCCACCCTCTCTCCGTTTGGCACAAGAAGAGAGGCAAGAAGTTCACCTGGGTGGTTTGTGGGATTGTTTGGTCTGTGGTCATCATTCAGTGTGTTCCAACATTTCTGTTTGCATCTACGGGTACACAGAGGAACAGGACAGTGTGCTACGACTTGAGTACCCCAGCCTTATCCGAGAGCTATTTTCCCTATGGCATAACGTTGACTATAACAGGGTTCTTGATCCCTTTTATTGCAATCTTAGCTTGCTATTGCGAGATGACAAAGATTCTCTGCCAGAAGGATGACATAATTGGAACGGATGTGCGCCAAAAGAAGGACAAAGCCATCCGCATGATCATCATTGTAGTTATTGTTTTTGCAATAAGCTTCTTCCCTTTTCATCTCACCAAAACCATTTATCTTGTCGTTCGATCCCAAGATAATGTCCCGTGCCAGGAGCTGCAGACTTTTGCCATTGTCTATAAGTGTACGAGGCCATTTGCCAGCATGAACAGCGTCTTGGATCCCATCCTTTTTTATTTTACCCAGCAGAAATTCCGTCAGAGCACCAAGGTCCTCGTACAAAGAGTCACCACCAAGTGGAAGTCAAACTCAAGTGTGAAAAATAGTCAATGAAACTGAGGAACTATTATTTATTTCTTCCTTTTCCTTCAGGTAAAGATAGAAGAGACGTTGCAGTGTTGGGCCTTTTGTTCCACTGTTATTGGTGTGGGAACAGTCTGTTGGATGAAAGCAACAACTGCTAGAGGGGACCAAGGGAGATGTCTTCAAAATGTCCTTCTGAACTGGTCCATTTTGAATAGTCAGTTGTGAATTTGGAAACAGTTACAGTTTTTAGCTTAGACTGAGGTCATTAATGGCTATCTGATGCTGATTACAGTGTAACTGGAATAACCAGGCCACATTTTACATTTTTCACAGTAACCAATAATGTATGAGGGCGAGGTGTTCAAATGGCACAGCATCCAATGAGAGCACATCAGTGCATTCAGAAGTCAGTGACTACATGTACAGAGTGTTCAAATTTTATTTCAACCTAACATAAATATTAAACTGTGAAGTTAACGTAGTGCAGTTAAGCATGTCAAGTGACTAATGTGAATTGTCTATATTATATGTTACTTAGGGGAAGACCTACTAAGAGAAAAATCCAGGTAACATTAAGGGTGACCGGGAGCATTAGATAACCAGCAAATAATAATTTAAATTAAAGGGAAAATAACAGCCTAAATGATATTTTATATCTTCTGCTGCCCATATCTGTTTGCAGATCTGCTGTACCAGTTTCTATGGCTGGTGTAAAGCAATGTCTTGTTTTATGCACTTGTAATGCACATTATGTACCTGCGCCATTTAATAAGCCCATGGAAATTCTCAGGCTGCAATAAAGGTCTGGCTTGTCTGTCTGTCCATCTTCTAAGACCCCATAGCATTGCAAGGCCCCCTTAGTCTCTTTTTATTCAGTTCATTTGTGTACATCAGTAACCACAGCCCTCTATTTGTACTCGATGACGTTTTGTAAAAGCAAACATGTTTGATTATTTAAAAGGTGAAGTTGTTTCCATTTCCAGTAGTAGGAAGGGCCTGAAATGTTACAATCACATTAAGCCGCTGCATCTAGTTAGGCCAGATATGACTGCAGCTTCCCAGCAGGTTAATTACAAGGAACCCATGTTAATTATGAGGATAGGATATCTCTTAGCTACTGCACATGCACATTAGCACAGAAGATGTGTGCAATAACATATGTAGTATATTAAAACATGGATTAATCATAATATGACCTTTAAAGTGCACCTGTCACCTCAAAACTAATACTAATTTAGGTTGTACTAATGAAATAAACATTATGTAAATATAAATGTATTAAATAATGTAGCTTTATACAGCGTTTCTCTCTGTCATCTTCCCTGTCAGCCTGACTTGTCTTTCCCAAGTGTCGGGTGGGCGGGGCTAAAAACTGATTGACATTATAACTCCTCCAATAAGATCCCTTAAATCATGCTCTAGCAGGGATCTGATTGGAGGAGCTGTAATGTGAATCATCATTTATCCCCACCCACCCGACATTCGGGAAAGAAAAGTCGGGCTGACAGGGAAGATGACAGAGAGAAACGCTGTATAAAGTTACATTATTTAATACATTTATATTTACAAAAACGTAAATGTACAAGACTTCTGTGTAGGAAACCCTACCTAATGGCTTCCACTCCATCAGGGCTGTATTGTCCAACCAGAGGATTCTCCCATGGACCCATAAGCCCAGGCCTGATGCCAAACACTATTTCTTTTTCACATTAGCAGGACCCTAGTTACCTTTAGCTACACTAACACTTAGATAATTGGCTCCTTTATAACAGACCAATAATTTATTGATGGTAGTTCTGCTGTGCATGACAAGTATAGCTACCAGTAGTAGGCTGTGGGCCCTGATAATCAGCTTCTCTGCTGGTCCCTAGATGCCTCAGTCCGACACAGCACTCCCCGTCCCATATATGAAGTAGTTGCTCTCTAGCCACATCTACTTCCACAGCCCCACTTTTGGCTCCTCCCATAAAGTACCCGCCAGTAATTCTCAGCCCCTCCCTTATTGTTAGCCAGTTGCTTTCTGCGCCACCCACAAAGCTCTAGCTAGTTACCCAGAACTCCTCCCAATATGCGCTAGCTAGTTTTTCTAGACTCGTCTCATATAGTTCTTATAAGGGTTCCTGAGGGTGACGTCGGCCATAAACGTCATCACGCGACGCGCGACGTGATGACGTTTCGGCCGCAACGTCATCACGTGACGTGCGTACGTGATGACATTCGGCCGAAATGTCATCACGCGGCGCGATGACGTCAGAGGGGGGTCGCGGTCTCAACAAGGTTGAGAACTGTTGGTTTATAACATAGTTTATAAGGTGGAAAAAAGACACAAGTCCATCCAGTTCAGCCTATTTTCCTGCAATGTTGATCCAGAGGAAGGCAAAAAACCCATGAGGCAAGAGCCAATTATCCTCATATTAGGGAAAAAATTCCTTCCCGACTTCAAATATGGCAATCAAAATAATAATATGGCAATCAGAATAATGTGCCCAATTAAAGTTCCTCCTAGCCATATAGTGCATGAGAAAGATTGGCCCTTTTCGGATGCCATCAAGTCTCAGACTAGCAGCTTCATATTAACTGGCATTAACCAGGAAATAAATGCTATTGATTTTTTGGAGGCAGATTTTCGGGTATTTACAACTAGGTAAAACTGGTGCACTATATAACAATCTAACAAGCACGCAACATGACTTTCAATAGGATTATATTCCAAGGGATTTAACTGTTCCTTTAAAACATATTAGGGAGGGTTTCGCTACTACTACAATCCAGTTCATACATGTAGTTTGTGAAATGAAAGACAGTACACTGCAGCTATTCTGGGCATTACTCATTCATATATAATGGTGCAGGGTCTATTCAGATAATGTGGGTCGCACATGGCCCCTTACAGGTGCCACCTGGGAAATCAACCCTCCCAGAAGTACTCCAGGCCTATAACGTTGAACTTTCAGCAACTGCACTATTCTTTGGTCTGGAAAGGAGACTTACTACTCTCAGAACACAGCTTAATACAGCTTTGGTTAAAGGGGCACTATAGTGCTGATATAACTGCACACATACATATAAAACTCCTTTATACTAAGCCAATTGCTGACACAAATAGTTAAAAAAAACATTTAGGGAAGAAATAATACTTGCAGTTTGTTTCCCTTAATTAGTTTTCCTGAGAGCTGACATTTTCTTCCCCACTCCCCTGCCTCTTTCTGTTCTGCAAGTCAAGCAACACGAGAAGAAAAAGCTGCCTGACTGCTATTGGTTAAGCAGTGTGCTGACCTTTTGGCCACATAAATTAAGCTGGAATGCAGGAGATTACAGAGGGAAAGCTGACTTGTGCACACGTGCTAAGTAGTAAGTAGGGCAAAAATGTCCGGGGGAGGGAACCTTTTCATGGAAAACTGGCCAGTACATGTCACACACACATTTACTGGTGCGGGAGTTTATCATTGCTGCCCAATCATTCTGCGTCACATGAAACATCAACTGGGGAGAAACGCTTCTCACTAAGGTATAGTACTGCATATGTAAAGATGTAATCTGACTAGTTCCCCTTTAAATGTTTTATGATTTTAACCATTCTACTTGTTTCCACTGGGAATCAAAACAATGAAAAACCACTGTATGGCAGCAATGGATAACAGATGAACGCAACTATTTAAAATCGTTTTTTTGTATGGCTCGGTAGGAACCTATCTGATACAACTATTGGAAGAAATGGATTTACCTTCGCTTTGATAAATGTATGTTTTTTGTATGTTAATATGGGAAATGGTGTCTTAACACTTCATCTTCCTCAAAAACACAAAATCCCCATTGGAAATAAATTTTAAAAAAATGTCACTTTCAACAATATAGTAAAAACTGATTTCAAAGTTAACAAAAACAAGGAAACAGATTTTGTGTTGGAAAAGTCCCTTTCAATGTCCATTGTCCTGTAACTACAGTGTACAGAGCACTAGTATAACGAAGGATTCAACTTTATTATTGCACTTGAAGTGGGAGGGGCATGTAAACCCCCCACTTGGATGTGGAAGGGGGTTATGTGAACTAATCGTTCCAATATTATTGTGATTTTTTTGTTGTATAAGAATTCAGTGAAGGCATTTACATCCAATGACATTTTCTCACCCTATAGCAGTGATGCCCAACCTATGGCCGCGGTCCGAATTGTTGTGTGTAAGTATGAATTCGCCAGCTGCAGACAGTCGCAATAGACTGCTACTGTCACAGTCGCATCTTCATAATGGGAATAATGTCACAGTCGCGACTTTACTATGGGAAATTGCCACAGTTGCAGCTTTAAAATTTGTCGCAGTCGCGACTTTACAAGTCTTGACCCCCAAGCGGCCCGTATCACGCGTGTCCCAGATTTCTATGGCCCCTAGGCCGAGAAAGGTTGGGCATCACTGCCCTATAGTACCTGCATTGGACTATTTGAGAGCCTTTTTAGTTATAAGAAAACAAATCTAAAGGAAAATGCTGGACTAATTTAAGATATTACTAATTTACAACAAGTAAATAAATGGAAGTTTTTCACTTTAATACTTTGGCCATTGACGTGTTTTTATTGATTGTTCACTGCAAGTAACGACAGCCCTGCCTAGCAACATCTGACAGCGGACACAGGTCTCAGGACGCTCTCCCGCGAAGTCTTAACTCAGCTGCTCAGAGGGTGGAGCTAAATGACACAATTTGCATCAAAGTGAAGAGGTGACAATTTGAAGTTAATTGGGTGGGTTTTGGGCCTAAAATAGATGGCATTTGGGTGACATGGGTGGAGTTTGGATGAGGAGGGGTGGAGCTACCTCTGCCAGAACTCCATTTCAGTCTGGCAGTGTCTTATCTGAGGATAAAAGTCTCAACTGAGTAGTTCATTGTATTTCTGTGAAGTTTTAAAAAAGCTGGGCCAACAAAGTATGGGAGGGGGTGAGGAGGTCATGATGGGGCAGCACAGTATAGGAGGGGGGTTGTGGAGGCAGACAGTTCTGGGACAAGATTTAATGGTGCACTGGGTGACAATGCCAAAATACACCCCCCACTAGCAGTCTCCCCTCCACTGTGCCCAATACAGTGCAGCAGTACCACCATATAGTGCACTACAGTGCAGCAGTACCACCATATAGTGCACTACAGTGCAGCAGTACCACCATAGAGTGCACTACAGTGCAGCAGTACCACCATATAGTGCAATACAGCACAGCAGTTAAAGTGGTACAAGGTAGAGTGTAGCTCTGCCCTTTTCCTTTCTCTCCCCCAACCCTTTCCCCATAATGTGGTGCCTCGACCTTCATTTTCCAGATACTGCGCTGCCCAACAACATCTCCCATTCCCCAACTGCACTGCCCCACCACACCCCCATTCCCCATTCTGCGCTGTCCCACCACACCCCCCTCTGTGCCTCTTTCAAGGGAACCACCATATCTACCAACTGACAGGCTCCAATGTAATCCAATTTAAAACAACAGTGATGAAAAGGCTGGTATAGTAGTTACATTTATCTGGGTATAGATCAGTGATGGCTAACCTTTTGAGTGCCGCGTGTCAGTATTCCGTCGTAGTCGCGACTTTATGATAGGAATATTGTCATGGGTTTATAACAGGAAATTGTCAAAGTTTTACAATTCTCTGAGAAAAGCTCAACAAACTTTGATTCTTTCACCCTTCAAACAAACAACCTACTTACTCCAAGAATTACTCTGGACTTTGAGACTTAGACTAATAAACAACATAAACTCAACCCCAAAAACTCAGATAAACCCACCAAAATGAGCAAAAAGGCCTCGTTCACACACAAACCAAACAGATAAAAAAGAAAAGAGAAAGAGTGAAAGGTGAAGATGGAGGCTCAGTTGAAAAAAAGGCACCGCAGTGGAAGACATCCAAAAAAGACAAATCACAAAAGGCAAGATAAATTGATTTTAATGACCCCCAGTTATACCTTCCCGATACCTAAAAACCAACTGTTTTGGTCCCCCTTTTCCACTTACCTGGCTTTCCCTTCCCCAGTTAAATTGGAAAAATACAGAAGAGATATTTCCATTCAACCATAAATAAGAATTACACAAAAAAAAAGAGAACTGATCTGTTAAAAAGTTTATTCATTCAAGGGAAACTGAGAGGAAGGAGGGAGGGAAGGGAAGAACGGAGGGGAGGGGAAGGAGTAGGAAGGGAAGAGGTAGGAGAGGAAGGAGCAGGGGGAGAGAGGGATGGGGAGAGGAAACAAAGAGAGGAAGGGAACAGATAAATCTGACACTCAAAAAATAGACATCCCGTCTAGAAAACGAGCACAAACAGAGAAAACAACAAACACTGCACGCTTAAACCAAAGGGGAGAAATAAACAGGAACATCAACCAAACAAAACGGGAAGGGTTGGAGGGTGGAAAAGGAAATGAGCAAGACTGATGGATGGGGCGAGGGGAGAAGAGGGAGACGGAAGGGAGAAGGGAAAATGGGAGGGAGAAGGTGAGTTGGAAAGAAGAAGAAGAAGAAGAAAAACATACAAACATAAACAGCTAAGAAAGATCTTAACAACCACAACAAGAAGAAAGGAGAGAAACTACAAAGGGAAGAAGGGAGGAACAGGCAAATGGTATAGCAACTGGGAAGAGGGGAGAGAAGATGGAAATGAAGGGGGGGAAGGGAAGTGTAAGGGGGGATGGAAAAGGAAAGGGAAACTGAGATTTTTAGTAAACTTACCTGCAGAAAAATCCTTTTCTCATAGGGCCGTACTGTCAGTGCATACAGATGGGTACATCCCTTGTTGCTGCCCTAAGGGGCCGGACAAAAGGTTGAAAGACTATCCCTCCTCTCAGAGTATAGCAAACAGCGGCTCCGACTCTTCCTCAGTTCTGGAACAAAGCTCACAACAAGACAGAAGAGCGGAGCAAGAAAAAGTCCAGAATAACATCATAATGCAAATCACAATGCTTAACCTGTTCAACCATGAACTCCATAATTTAAACATATAATTCTGGGGAGGGAACTGACTGCACTGACAGTACGGCCCTATGAGAAAAGGATTTTTCTGCAGGAAAGTTTACTAAAAATCTCTGTTTCTCATACGGTCCTCCCTGTCAGTGCACACTGATGAGAACGTCCAAAAGCTGTCCCCTAGGGTGGGCAATTTAAAGATGTGCAACTGAAGCCTGCAACACCTTTCTGCCATATCCTGCTGTAGCAGATGCGGCAATATTCAATTTATAAAACTTTGTAAATGTATGCCAATGAGGACCAGGTCGCTGCATTGCAAATCTGCTCAGGAGAAGAAAGATTAAACAAAGCCCAGGATGAGCTGACAGCTCTAGTAGAATGTGCAGAGATAGAAGTTGGAGGAGGAAAATTAACCCTTTCACTGCCAACCAATTTTTTCCCCGTGAACCCTGTATTGCCAAGCTGTTTTTAAGCATTTTGCGCTGTACGTGTTCTGCCAAAGATTTTTCAGGGAAAGCTATGAGATTTCCAAAAAAATTATATATCGTTTTTTTCAGCACACTTTGGGCTTTAACATGCAATGTCTCACTATTTTTTTTGCTTCCTTATTATAATCTGGGGCACAGGGGGCAGATCTGGGGCGCAGAGGGCACATTTGGGGTTCTGAGGGCAGATCTGGGGCTGAGGGGGAAGGTTCTGGGGCTGTTGGGGCAGATCTGTCGCTGAGGGGGGTCAACTCTGGTCTGATTAATATGTCCTTATCTCTCTGGGGGTGCATCCGCTTGCAAGTCGATGTGGAGTAAGTCCAGACAGCTCTACAACTCGTCCTCCCAAACTCTACGCGTTTCGGGTAATAAAATCCCTTCCTCAGGAAGGAGGAACGCGTAGAGTTTGGGAGGACAAGTTGCAGAGTTGTCTGGACTGACTCCACATAGACCAGCACGCGGACGTACCCCCAGAGAGACAAGGATTTATTGAGAGC
>WMED01022514.1:0-11656 GCA_019650415.1 Pipa parva | reverse complement strand
CTACCCCTTCACTTACTCCTGTTGTGACTTTGGGCTGTCGTTCTCCTAGTGTCTACACTGTAATGCACTACTGCACCCTATAACAGCAACTAACCCTACAATGGTGCTACTGCACCCTATAACAGTAACTACCCCTACACTGTAACGCACTACTGCACCCTATAACAATAACTACCCCTATGCTTACCTCTAAGCTAGGGACAGTCTTCTTCCACAGGACTCCTTCCTGTAACATCCCCCTAGGGCCGTCTACCCCAGGAATGTCTTCACTCTCTCAGGACCATGGGTATAGTAATAGCTCTGCAGGACAACTTTTGCCCTAGGGCACACCTAGAGGTCTCCTACCCCCAGGTACCCTTTAACATACAGCAATATGTCTCACTGAGCATTTCCTCCCCTCCAGCAAGTTGGGGAAGAGTGAACATTTTTACTAAGAGGCATATTCTCTATAAAGCCCCTTAATTAGTAACTCACTCTCACCTGAGTCAGGAGAAATTTCTGGATTAACTCTTTCAGACTTGGCTGCTGCTTTTTCTATGCTATATGCTACAACACAATATTACACAGAAAAACAAATATCACATAATACATATCCCAGTCTGCTACTATAATGAGTATTGCAATATTTGGTGATACCTTTTTTATTGGACTAACAGTCTTTTTAAATAAATGAGCTTTTGAGAGGTTTGTTGAAAAATATACTACTGCCTATGTGTAATTAGAGAATAATTATGTCCTTTTGAGATAATTAGTCTCTATAAACAAAATAATCCACAACTATTTTAAAGCACCAGTGAATAATGACCATAAATAAATATGAAGGGCAGTCTCCACTGGGAGTTCATGGCAGTTAATCAATACATTTTAATAGTTATTTCATTCAGTAGGTCCTTTGAAGAATGATAAGCTTTCATGAAGAACAGACCATTCCTGTATATAGTAGCGCCACCTAGAGCCTACCGTTATGTGGCATTCAAACTACATACCAATTTGAATGGTGGTGGATGGCGGCTCTGGTTATTATGTGAGACGTAGGAGTTATAAGTGGTTTAATAGATTGGACTAAACTATAAATCAATTTACAGGGAATGCTCAGGGGCCATTTTAATAGTTACTTTTTTACTTTAACTTTTTAATGCAAATTTTGATTTGAACAAAGACCTGTTTTACTAGACTTTATATAATAGCAGTGACCAATGTTCCCTCTAATTTTGTAAAGGCTGTGTGCGCAAGAAATTTCATATGTGCAAAATTATAAGCCTAAGTAAATAATTGTGCAATACATATATATTTAAATACAATTTTAAATTTTTAAATACAAATTTTTTGTGTGCACCATTTTAATCTGTGTGCGCTAGTTTGACGGGTCATGTGCGCGCGCACACGCGCACAGCTTAGAGGGAACATTGGCAGTGACGCCCAACCTTTTTTGGCCTGGGGGGCCATATAAACTTGTGACGTGTGTCACGGGCCGCTTCAAAGTTGTGACTTAAAAAGTCGCGACCGCAACAAATTTTAAAGTTACTGCCGCAACAGTTTTCTATAGTAAAATTATTCTCATTATAAAGACATGACTGTCTTTAGCTGGCGAATTCGCACTTATACGCAACAATTTGGACTTCAGAATTCAGACCGCGGGCCGAATAGCACGGCATCGCGGACTTTAGGTTGGGCATCACTGTATTATGGTGTGTAATCTTTTATCCTTTTTTTTTTTTTGAGAGCCATTTAATTTAGTTACATACAATAGGTAGTCTGCAGATTCAACTACTCTTTGCACAATACATGTATTACCTTTATATTTTTATTGTTTCTTTTTTTTTTTTTTAGGCACCTCGGCATCCACAGCAATGGGCCACTAGTCCACCCACACAAGGACAACTAGAGACCAATACACCAGTACAACAGCACCAGGAGAAACTGACCAATTTTAAGGTAATACCGTATATCTCAGTGTTCCTTTTTGAACTGAAGGTTCAGCAAAGCTCAGAGACAAAAATGAACTGCATGTCTTGCCCCACTCCCCCTAGGTGTTCTCATAGCTGTCCAAGTAAGGAGCAGGTTCAGATTGCAGGTACATCTCTTCTAGGTTTTGATTTGGGGGAATCAGTTGAAGAAGCAGCCTCTGCAAATTCCATGTTGGCTTCAAGACTGTTTAGAGTACTTGGGGGAAGCAGGGCTTCATTGTCACTTTTTGTGTATGTTGAATACTTAGCAACGTTCAGCTTAGTGGGTTCCCTGCTTACTCCAAAATATTGTCAGTCCCCTGTTTAGGGCAACTATCATAGTGCACCTACACCTGTATAGTTGATATACTGGTTATACCCACATAATGTGGGTAATATAGATGGAAACTCTTTGTATTTTTTCCCACACATGCATAAATAGTAAATATTATACAAATAGCTGCAGTGGTAATGTGACATCATAGACTTTTTGCCATAGTACATTAGTGTCTTCAGCATTGTTGTGGCTGTGGAATTTACATGTTTGTCAGATTAGACGTGATTTCTGTTACCACTAGTTGCCACTTTTAATTAAGTGCACCACCTACAAAAAGACCTACAAAAGGACATTTCACCAATTTTGTCCAATATCAAAGCAGAGAAGGGAATGATATGTCAAAAAAAGTATTTTTAAATACATTAACAATTTCTCTGCTTGATAAATATGAAATCTGCCCTTTTACATGTAAACTTTCAAAGAAAAACCTGCAAAGAAACCACATTTTCAGAAGATGAAAAGAATGTCTGTACAATCCCTGGCGCGGGTACTGCGTTCCTGAGAGTTTTAGATGCTGTGACTAAATATGTTCCCTTTTTCTGCCCAGTACACGCAATCATTTAAATGAATACTTTTTTTTTTACTCACATTTCCGTTATTAGAATTGCTTTCTGGAATATACATTTCTGGTTTACAAACTCAGAGAAGTTGTCCTTTCTACAGCAAAAGCTAATTGAAATTCCCTTTTGACGCCAAGCAGCCATCTAGCTGGTTTAACATTAATTACAAATTATTCCTAATAAAGGTCAGTTACAATGTTTGCTTTTTACAGGAGACTGATGAAAGGGATTCTGCCTCTTCTTCCGGAGCAGTGAATGTTGACCGTATCGCTACAAGCCCTTTAGGAGGTCCTGATGTACGAAGGGTGAGATTTCATGTCATTTCATTGGTTTCACAAACATAAGCTTGCCCCACTACACACTGGTACATAAGACCCCTTTGCAATTCTTCTTTGACAGTATGGTAATTTCTACTAACAAATACACTTATAATGCAAGCACCCTGGGCATAAGATTTCAGTGGGGAGAAGGTTTGACTAGACCAGGGGTTGGCAAACTTTACTATGAAAAGAGCCATTTTGCCCCCTCTTCAACTAAAGAAAATTAATCTGGAGCCGCAAAACATAACAGCTTAGAAACGTTTCACAGTTTTAATCTTTTTTTTTAATTTTACCTGTTACAACATCAGAATACAACAAACAGAAGAAAATAATGACTAAAAATAATATATAAATAAAAATTACATTGATAAATAACCTTTATTCTTTTTTTTTCCATTTGTCAATTAATGCAGAAGGGAGCCACAACAAGGAGGCTGAAGACCCACATATGGCTCCAGAGCTGTGGTTTGCCCACCCCTGGACTAGACCATAGACATGCCTCAACAAACTATTCTGTAAATCCCTGATAACACCCCAAAATTTGGGTTTCCATGAATAAATGGAGTAATCCGAACACATATATGGTGTAGCAGTTTGGGTTCCTTAATTACATTTCCTCTAAGAATCCTTTCTTACTAAATTGTTAATTATAATTTGCATTGTACATGTAATAGCTGTGAGGAAGTAGTTTAAACTTTTATTTACACATGCTTATATTCAGGGGAACTCATCAATGGAGGCAGTTGTATAATGTGTTTAGCAACCCACAGCAGCAACCAATCAGCAGTTAGAATTTAATCATTTAAACCAATCTCTGATTGGTGCTTATGGCTTACTAGTCCTCAGTAAATAATTGCTCTTGTTCTTTATGTGTTTCATCTCCACTAAATCTGTTTTAGAAATATGAGCAGAGACCACCACTTTCTACCAGTGACTGTAACAAGGTTGTTAATGCAAGACGTCCGGAGGAACACAGGGTGAGAAGTCATCAACAGATTGCAATCAATGTTTATGTGAATACACACTTGAATTTAGGAACAAAAATGGAAGATGGGGCACATTTATCAAGGCTTGGTTATTTAAATGTCACTTTTTTGCCATTACCACTAGCAAGTGGCAGTGCCAGATATGGAATCATGGTTTATGAGAAGAAATGCTTGGATGTAACCAGAAAAAAACAACAAACTCAGGGTGAGGCGGTCTACAAGGAACTAAGAAGCCCTCCACTGAGAAGATAGAGTGCAAGTTTTCTTAATACAGAAGGTATCTCCCATGTTTCTGCTATACAGGTTGCATTTCCACCTGGAACCACAATCAGTAGTAAAACCCTTGCTCATGGGAACCTTGGGGGGAAATCATGTAAATCACTTTATACACCCACTGCCAATTATGCATCCAGAGCCATTGGTTTAATAGCACAGAAGCAGCTTAGAATTACTCTATAACTTGCAGGGATGATATGTAACATTATTGAAACTTGCCATGTCTGCAGGTTGAATATATGGCTCTGAATTTGGCTGAATAAACAAGCGGTTCCAGATGCCCGGTTGGCCATAGCTGTATAAAGGAGTTATTTGCATATCTCCTCCCACATTACTCATGATCATGGAATAGTATGATTGCTATTTGCAGTGCCAAGACAAGGTTTAATGGCGCCCTAGGCGACAATACCAAAATGTGCACCCACCAGCAGTCTCTACTCCATTGTGCCACCTACAGTGCAGCAATATTTCCCCTATATAGTGTACTACAGTGCAGCAGGTAAAGTGGTACAAGATACTATGTAGCTCTGCAATTTTCAAGTTTCTTTCTCTCACCCACTCTTTCTCCATATTGGGGTGCCCAAATCTTCACTTTACAGATACTGTGCTGCCCCACAACATCTCCATTCCCTATACTGCACTGAACCACAACACCCCCTTTCCCATACTGTACTTCCGCCACAACCCCTTACCATACTGTGCTTCCCCAAAACCCCCAACACATTCTGTGCTGTCCCCACAAGAACCCCTCCCTCTCCATACTGTACTTCCCCCACAACCCCCTTCCATACCTTTCTCCAGTGCTGCTTTTAAATTCCTGTAAGATGAGCACAGAATGTTAAATATAACACTGGGGAGAGGATTGCTGTAGCGCTAGGTGCTATAATAGATAGAGCTGTGAAGAGGTAATCAGGAACGGGGAAAGGAGAGGAGCACACACCAAGATAGTACCCCCCCACCAGCAACATAGGCAGTGCCCTAGGTGGCTTATTATCTCTCTGTCTGGCCCTGGATGTTTGGTTCTATGAGGGAATGCTCACTCTATAGTAGGTAACATGTTAATACCTTACATTTTAAGAAGGCTTGCCATTACTATTGTGCTATTGTTCTGTGATATATAACCAAACTGGAGTAAGCATGGGACAGATCCAACATTTCCTTATGTTTAATGACACTGGACTGAATTACTTTGTATAAAACAACTAACACAGGGGCTATTTAAATAGTGCAGGGAGTTGTGTTTGAGGGCAGGTATTTTACTCCTATTGTAAAAACCTACTCGGTGTTGAACTGGCCCACCTGGTCACCAGGAAAATTCCTGGTGGGGCCCTTAGAGGGACCACCTGGCAGGTCAGGCTGACCTCCTCTGGTGCTGGTTGCACATGTCATGTGAAGAGTGGCCTTCCGGTAGGCGCCATTGCCCCAATGCTGTCTGATTTCTGTTTCACTAAGAACGGCTGTGTTTTAAAGGGACACTAGAGCCTGTAAAAAAAGGTGCTTTCGATTTATTGGCCACCTAGTATTAAGTACAACCAGCGTTAAAATGACAGGTTTAGCCATATCAATTTGGCAGAATAGTCATAGTAATAGAAGTAAAAACAAGCACTTGCAGCAGAGGTTATCAACTAATCTTAGCCCCTCCTTCCACAGTCAACGGCTTAGTTCACTAACTGAGCATACTCCAACCTCCTCAAACCACTTAAAATTAATTTTCATTTTCATAAGAAAACAGTGCAAATTAGCACTGGGGGACTGAGAAACTGAAGAAAAACAGCCTAAACCAGCTCAGAGTCAAAAGCTGATTAGTACTTTAAATGCCGCACATAAATAATAACCTGCACAGAGGTAACAGGGGGAAGGACTAGGATTAGCTGATAACCTCTGCTACAAGTGCTTTTTTTTCCTTCTATTGCTAATGATTATTCTGCAAATTCCATAAGCCTAACCCTGTCATTTTAATACTTTCTGTACTTAATACAGTACTAATGTGGCCAATAAATTGAAAACACTCCAATATAGTTACATTTTTATTTTCAATTTTTGATGAAACTTTTTATTTAAGCAGAGACTTGTTTTTACCAGACATTATATTATGAGGTGTAATCTCTAATAATTATTAGTTTTTATTTTTTAAGGTTTTTTTTTGTGGTTAGCAATTTTTGTGAATGAGCTGTTTAAATTAGGCAGTTTCCATATTCATACACTCTGTGCACCATTGCACTTTATATTTTTATTAAACCTTTTATTTTTATCTATAACAGTTTACCACTAGACCTCCCACCCAAGGACCACCACAGACCAATGCACCAGTACAACAGCACCAGGAGAAACAACCCAATCGTAAGGTAACATACTTCAGTGTCCCTTTTATAACTGAAGATTAAAATGAGCTGCATGTCTAGCTCCAATGAGCTGTCAGAGTACAAAGAAGGTTCAGATTGCAATCAAATCTCTCCTAGGTTTTGATTTGGGGGAATCAGTTGAAGAAGCAGCCTCTGCAAATTCCATGTTAGCTTCAATATTGCTTAGAGTGCTTAGGGGAAGCAGGGCCTCATTTTATGCCAAATACTTGGCAGCATTTAGCTTAGTGGGTTCCCTGCTTAATTCTCTAAACAGGACAAGATAATACTGGGGAAGTCTGAACACAACTATCATACTGCACCTACACCTGTGTGGTTGGTATACTGGGGAGCATAATGTAGGTAACATAGATCACAAATTCACTTTTAATGCCAGACAGCCTAATATAGCTGGTTTAACATTAATTATTATTCCTATAATAATATAATAATAAAGGTCAGTAACAATGTTTTCTTTTTTTACAGGAGACTGATGAAAGGGATTCTGCCTCTTCTTCTGGAGCAGTGAATGTTGATCGTATCCTTGCAAGCCCTTTAGGAGGTCCTGATGTACGAAGGGTGAGATTTCATGTAATTTCATTGGTTTCACGAACATAAGCTTGTCCCACTACACACTGGTACGTTAGTGACCTCTTGATTCTTGTTTGAAAGTAGATCAGTCCTTTAACAATGACTGACAGTAATTTCTACTAACAAATACTGTAATGTACCAGCAAGTACAAAATTTCAGTGGAGAGAAGGTTTGACTAGACCACAGACATGCCCCGACAAACTGTTCAATGAATCCTTGCTAACACCCCAAAATGTTGTGTTTCCATGAATAAATGGAGTAATATGTACACATATTTGGTGTAGTAGCAGTTTGATTACATTTCCGCTAAGGATTCCAGTCTTACTAAATTGTTTAATTTGCATTGTACATGTAATAGCTGTGAGAAAGTAGTTTAAAATTGTATTTACACCTGCTTATATTCAGGGGAACTCATCAATGGAGGCAGTTGTATACAGAGGTCTAGTAATCCACAGTAACCAGTCAGCAATTGGAATTTACTAGTATAGTAGAATTAGAAGCATGTATGCCAACCTCTGACTAGACCTTTATAAACAAATGCCTCATGTAATGAATCCCCTTGATTGTTATACATGTACTTTATTTTCTCTAAATGTTTTTAATGCTATTTTGTACATCCACTCCTGCAGTGGATTTCTGCAAACAGCATCACTCTATCTCTCAGGGGATAGGCTGCACTTACATTAGGAGTAGTGCCTGTACCTTTAAATCAATCATGGATGTCAGAGGTTCTTCAAACAGGAACAGTTTTATTTAAAGAACCAAACAGTAGCACACTTGGACAAACTCAACCTGAGTGCTTTTCACTCCAAGGGGTATCACTATCTCCAGTCTCCAGACCTAGCAAACTTCCACCCTAAGTCCTGCCACTAAGACCCTGCTCTAGGGTCGGGACCTTCCATCCAAGACACCCGGGTATCACGAAACCCACTGCAGTCCTTGTTGGGGAAGCTCCCTGTCTGTAGCTAGGGCTAACTTCATAAGCCTTACAGGAACCTGCCGCCCTTCTGGTGGAGGCCATGGAGCCTAAAGTTTCTTTTACTTCTTAAACAGCAGCTTATATTATTTCTGAGTCCTCACTCAGATTAACATATCCATAAACACATATTTCCTGAATGCAATAATTATCTTTATATATGTCACTACATATCCTTATCACATTATCACCATAGAACGCATTGTATAATACAGAATGAATAATACTCTTAATCATAGACTTTTGAGGAAATGAAACATATAATATTTCCATTTTCCTACATGTTTCAGAAATATGAGCAGATACCCACTGTTTCTAGCAGTGACTGTAATGTCGTTACTACAAGTCACCCAGAGGAATACAAGGTGAGATATTATCTATAGATCACTAATGTTTAATTAGAAAGATGAGTGCTATAGTATTATATTATCAGAAGGATGAGTATTGTACTATTATAAGAGTATAGGGACAGGTACCGTAGTAATACATGAGTAGAAGGAAGGGTAGTGTTATATGAGTAGAGGGACGGGTACCGTAGTGTTATATGAGTAGAGGGACGGGTACCATAGTATTATATGATTAGAGGGACATGTACTGTAGTATAATATGAGTAGAGGGATGGGTAATGTAGTATTAAATGAGTAGAGGGACAGGTAATGTAGTATTATTTGAGTAGAGGGATTAGTACTGTAGTATTATATGATTTGAGGGATGTGTATTTTAGTATTATATGAGTAGAGGGATGAGTACTGTAGTATATGATTAGAAAGATGAGTACTGTAGTATTATAAGAGTACAGGAATGAGTACTGTGGTATTATATGATACTTTTTTTGAACTATCAGTTCATTGTTTAGGACAAGCTTTCAAGAGATATTTCTTCTTCATCAGGTCAGAGCAGTGCTAAACGATACACAGTTAGTAACATATTTAAAGTCTGTGAACGAAGAGGGAATATATATGGAAAACTTTTCTTAAACAATGAACTGTTAATCCAGATAAGGTATCATATAATACTACAGATTTTTCCTTCACAGCATTGTGTCTTTCGCTCCACTGCTGACACCCTCATGCATGCTGTCATCCTATCCTGCTTGGACTACTGCAATGTTTTTCTAACTGGCTTTCCAGTTTCCTACCTCTCCCCACTCCAATCTATTCTAAATTCTGCTACCAAAATTCTCTCTTCCCAGAGGGGCAAGCCTTTCTCTCAATCTCTCTCTCTCTGCTCCCTGGCTCCCCATGAGTAAACAAATCATTTACTACCTTTTGACATTTAAGGCACTTCACTCTGTTGCCCCTCCCTACATTTCCTCACTTGTATGCCTGTACATTCCTCGATGTCAACTACACTCCTCTCAAAGCAACCAGCTTTGAATGCCACGTACTAATACTACCCTTTCTTGTCTTAAACCCTTTTCTCTATCTGTCCCCCACCTCTGGAATTCTATACCCATTTATCTTCACCAGGAATATTCCCTCTGCAAATTCAAAACCAAACTGAAGTCCTGTCTTTTGGAGCATTAGCATTGATTTTTATCACTAATTTTTATGTATATATTTTATTTTATTTTATCTTTCTTTATTCATGCTTAATATCTGTATTTATTGTCCTTTTTATTTAGGGGTGGGCAATTATTTTTGCCATCGGGCCATTGACTGGCCTGGATGGCTTCAGAGTGCTGGGGGGTTGTCTCTAGTGTGCTGTTGCCTACGGAAGTTGGCCACACACCCCATTTTTACAATCTTGCGCAGGCCGGTCAGAGACGTCTGGAGGTCTGGATGCGGCCCGCGGGCCGTAGTTTTCCCACCCCTTACCTAGCACTTAAAGTGAAGTATCCTTGTGATATTTTACTTGTATTGTTTAATGCACTTTTCCCATGTCTGTATTGTACTTGTATGGCTGAATTGTACAGGGCTACGTAAATTTGTGGTGTTTTATAAATAAAATTATACATACATACATACAGTACTCATCTCTCTAATCATATAATACTACAGTACTCATCTCTCTAATCATATAATACTACAGTACTCATCTCTCTAATCATATAATACTACAGTACTAATCTCGCTAATCATATAATACTACAGTACTAATCTCGCTAATCATATAATACTACAGTACTCATCTTTCTAATTCTTCATCTAGGACTAATACAACTTACACCATTTTTGTGGTATAATGTTTAATTAAACATTTCCATTTGTATTAGCACAGTCTGAAAAGATGGCACTGTCCCTTTAAGAAAATTAAAATATCTGATAGTGCAGTATGTCAATCCACCAAATATTAGAAAACAATGAAAATGCACTCACATAGAAAGTGTAGATATTCTCTGTCCAATAAAATCCGCATGCAGAGAGTAATTCCTTATATGCGGTAGGTATACATTCCCATATACAGCTTCTCACGGGTTGCCAGATGATGTCAAATGATTGCATATCAGTGTGATTGGAGACAAGATTGCTGGCATAAGAAAGCTGTTTTCTAATATTTGGTGGATTGACATACTGCACTATCAGATATTTAAGTTTTCTTAAAGGGACAGCACCATCTTTTAAGATTTCTTTGGAGTTTACTGATATCTGGTGTGTTGAAGAAGACTGGCGACACATCCTCTATCTTTCTTCTATAGACCATACCTTTCTGTATTCACTGGGCCTCTATATTTTCTTTTTTTCCTGTATTAGCACAGGAACTATTTAAATACAGTAGTTGTAGTTTCATTTATGTATTGTATGGCTTTCAGTCTATTTTTATCTTTAAAGTGCACCCGTCAGCTCAGGATTATTACAGTTTTATAAAGTATGTGACTTTATAATGTAAAACTGGTAATTAGGAACAAAAAAAAAAACGTTTGCATATTGAAAATACACTTACTTGAATCTTGTCCCAATTTGAAAGCATGGAAGCTGACATTTTATGCCTGAATGTTATGATCTTGGTATAGGGAAGTTAGTAGCCTCCGGAACCCCGCCTAGGCAAACAAACACTAGGGCGCGGAGTCTAAGGAACCCCCGGTTTTCACCTAGAGCCCCCGCAAGGAGGTTAGGCCTTCGCTGCGAGGGGAACCCAGGTCGCGGCCCCTAGGATTGAGTACCCAGGCAGGACACGGAGAGATTCCCAATTGGACCCAACAGGCGAGGAGAACAGGCAAGTGAGCAGGAACAATGGAATAGCCCAGACTGTAACACTGAACCAAGGTTGGGACACTTGGATAGGGCAGGTACACTGAAACAAGGCTAGGTGACTGTGACAAGACAAGGTAACTATGACAAGGCAAGGGTACTGTGACAAGGCAAGGGTACTGTGACAAGGCAA
>WMED01022513.1:0-11656 GCA_019650415.1 Pipa parva | reverse complement strand
ATGTGCGAAGTGAGCCGAAGGATTTGGAGCTCACTTCGCACAATCGTGAATTCCCCCTTAGTCTCCTTTCTCTGATCCTAAACTGATGCTCACTCTCTTTACTTCAAAGGAATGTGATGTGCTTATGATTGGACTGGTGGTCGAGAATTCCAGCTCCGTACCTGCTCAGTCCAATCATAAGCACATCACATTCCTTTGAAGTAAAGAGAGAAGGCATATTTCTAAGAGCCAAGGACAGAAACTGAGTGCAGGGCAGAAGTGAATCTTTGCTGCTTTTAATTGCAAGATAAAGTAGGAGATGGAGTGCTTGTAACATTCACATGCTCATCAGATTTTTTCTCATGTCCCAGCAAGCTAATCCTACTCTGGTGGGGTCCCCCAATCCTGAGGTTTTACTGGGCCCATCACAGCAGTTACCCCTGTACCCCCCTGTTGGTGGCCTTGGTAGGGATTCTTTGGCATAAAGCAGCCAAAAGCCAGGACATGGATTGACAGCATACTGCCATTGGAAAGACACATACTCACACATAGTAAGTACCTGGAGCTTCATATGCCCTGATTTAGTCAATCACCTTATCATTAATAAACAACTCAGGGCTTGAGTTCATCTGCTTCTGAGCCTAGGCCTGCTCTCCAGCCAAACTACCAATAGTAAAATGTAATGCTATTTTGAACTCAACCTGCATTTACATGCATCCACTTGTCAGGATTTACCCACAGCTCACTCAGACTCTCAGGATCATAGGCCCCGCTTACATTAGGAGTAGTGTCTGTACTTTTAATACTTCAAATAAAAGGCTCCAGCAGTTCTTCTTTTAAACAGGAACAATTTATTTACATATCACACAGAATAGGAACTTTACACATAACTTGAGGTAGACACTTGTTCAGTACATTCACATACTGTATTCAGAGAATAGTTACCCTCCCTTTAGTACAACAGGAATCCAGGAGCAGCTCCCGCTCTTTTAGACTCGGTGCGGGCATTCCGACCTCTGGACATATCATAGGTTTCCCTTGCTGTTCTGAGATCTGACAATGCCTGGATCTGTTTTGCTCAGGGTGCATTGGCACCTCCAAACTTATAGGATTCTACCCTACGAAGCTCTGCAGCAGTTACTACTAGCAGTATATCAAATGTCTTTAATTTGTCAATCAATTCTGCGGCATGAAAGTCAAGCAATGTAAATTTCAATGTATTAAAAATATAATGATGTAATATACCAAGTAGTGTAGAATGTGTGTAGGAAATCTTTGTATATACTACTCATTAAGAAGTATTGTTTCCTTTAGGAGAAATATGCATATATTCACAAAATTAACTTTGTCACTATCATTTTACCTATTTTAAGCTGATGACTGTTTATAGGGTTGGTAAAAACACACAGGGCCTCTTTGACTAAAGGGTGAAATCACCTATCAAATTCACCATGCTACAATTAAAGTCATATCACCAAAATAGATGCAAATTCACTTCTCATTATTGACTAAGTGGAGAATAGACTTGCTAAACAAGTGAACAGCTATGATCACTGTCAGATGCGTAGTATGGCCTAGTCAGTCGAATAGAATTCATATGAGGCAAATTTGACCAATGAAGTGCAGTGACGTCAGTCTCACACTGTTCCACTAACTGTATTCTGTAAATTATATTAAAGGCATTATCTGCAGGAGGTGGACACAGACATTAAAAATACAGTGCAGTTAACTGACCTCCACCATAAAGGGAAGCACTATCCCCAGTGCTAAGAAATGTTATTAAAACACACCACCACATGAAGCACCCCTTAAGATTGGGTACTCACCAAATGTAACTACTAGGTCAGGTGAGGGCAGAGTTTTCTTGTATGGGGCCAGTTTAAAAGTCTTCAACTATGCAGCGGGCCAGTAAAATACCCAAAGTGGCAAACCATACCTTTTGCCATAATACACTGCCCCACATCATCCCCCATTCCCCATAATGTGCTGCCCCACAATCCCCCTCCAATTCTATGCATCCCCACAACCCCCCTCCCACACTGTGTTTCCTCCACAACCCCCTCCCGTTCTGTGCTTCTCCCACAACCCCCCCTTCCACTCTATGCTGCCCCCACAACCCCACTTCCACTCTGTGCTGCCCCCACAACCCCACTTCCACTCTGTGCTGCCCCCAAAACCACACTCCCTCTCTGTACTGCTCCCACAACCCCCCTCCCATACTGTGCTGCCCCACAATCCCGCTATGTTGGTGCTCCCTTCCTTTTTCCTGTCACTGCCTACCTTAAGCGCTACAGCATTTCTCTCTTCCTCCCCCAGCGCTGTTTCACTTACTGTGAGCTGATAACAGGAAGTTTAAATCATAGCTGAGGAGTGGAGAGAGGAATGCTGTAGCACTACAGCAGTCAGCACACACATAGATAGCGCCCCTTCTTCTATCCCCTCGGCTCGGCCTTGTTTGACAGTACCAGGCAAAAGACATCCACAGGCCGTAGTTTGCCCACCCGTGAACTAGGTCAATATTTAGGGGGTTATTCACTAAGGTGCGAATTTGACTGTCGAGTTCTCTAACAGTGGATTCCCATAGCAAATCTGCTACAATTTCCCCATTGTAAAGTTGCGACAATTTTTAATGTTAAGATTGCGACAATTTTCCCATAATAAAGTTGCGACTGCGACAATATTCTCATTATAAAGTTGCGACTGTGACAGTAGCAGTCTATTGCGACTGTCTTTATCTGGAGAATTTGCACCCCTATACACAACAATTCGGACTTTAGTGAATAACCCCCTAAGACAGCAAGAGCAATTTCTTCAATCCAATCAATTTTGATCTTTAGTCAATGAGGCCCAATATTCTCAGATGTCAGATGTAGTAGGGGCAGTAAAACATTTCACCACTATAATTATTATTATTATTGAGGGAGAGTTTACACCATTTTACCACATTAGCCTTTTTTTTTTTCAGATTTTGCCTTAGGCAGTTTTTGTTTCAGGATAATGGTATTTACATAAATACTAATTGTTTTATTCAAGTCTGAAGTCTATTTTTTTTTTTAGTTTGACTTTACTGAAAACTGTTCATACCTCACAACTTGGCATTGGTTACCTATAGGACATTGTTTTGTGGAGAAAACTGCAAAATTGCACTGGTTTATGTGAATTATTCCTATGAGATAAATTATTGTGAACAATGATGATCCTGATTTTATTTCTAGTACTGTAAATTAGTTATACTAATACATAAATACTTATGCAACACTTACGTTATTACATCTCAATCAGTATGGCTTAAGGGTAATTATGATTGATTTTATAGGTTAGTGTGCCACCTACTGGCAGGAACATTCAAACGTATGCAAAATTTTAAACTGTTTGGCTCCTTTTTTTTTCTTTGTTTCTGTGAAAGAGCAATGGACAAGAAGTTTTAACAAAATACAAAATACAATGTCGACTGTTAGGATACAGGAACATTTACAGTAAACACACATAATGTGAAAAGAATATATGTCAAAGATAATGCATAGCATGTACACACACAGACCAACAATAAATGTTGATGCAGAGTGGATATGTCACCCTTACACACATATAAATAAAAGGAACAGCACTGACTAATAAAATTGCCTTTATTATAAGGCGGCAAACAGGAACATAGCAACATTTCAGGCTGCCATTTTAGCCCTTTATAAAGCTACAAATGATTAGTCATTACATTTATATAGTAACAGACAAAATTGCCCCCCTAGTTGCAAACCCCCGATAAAACACATATATTTAAAACATATTATCCATTCAAGGAAAAAGTTTAAATCCAAAGACAATGAAAGCATTGAGAAAAGGTACATAAAGCCCTAAAGATTTTTGATGTCCTATTCCTGTATTAAACCGTATGTGGCAAGGTACTTCAATTTTCTGATCCAGTATGCTTCTCTAGTTAATAACTTTTTAATTCTGTCCCCTCCCCTTCATGGTTGTGTGACTTCCTCAATTACTTGAGTTGCTAATGTTATGCCTCATTGAACAGAAGTGCTTTCCCGCTGGTTGATCTCACTTTTTACATTGTATTACAGACTTGTGTTCCGTTATTCATTCACAAATCATACGTGTTGTCTACCTAACATAGATAGTACCACATGGGCATTTGATTACATAGATTACAAATTTAGAGGTGCACATAAACTGGCCCCATATCTGGACTGTATTACCTTTTCTGGGATGGTGGAGAACCTTACCTTTAAGCACATTATTACCCTTGACAATTGAAAACATACTTCTTGGGATTCATCAAGGCCTTTTCTTGCAACCCCTCTTTTGAGGCCCTGATGTCCGTTCTAACCAATTAGGATCCATCTGATTTTGGTCTGTTATATGACATGATTGGAAGTAGATTCATTTGCACTACCCCCTAGCATTGCAGATTTAATACACCCCAATGAGTTATAATTATCCTTGCTATCTTGGAACTCAACGTATTATGTGTGGTGACAAATGCAATTCTATTTATTTTATCCTTTCTTTTGATATATTTTTTCTACACTTATTTTAAAATTATTTTCTCTGTGAGTCCTAGAGCTTTTTAGGATAATGTCTCTTTTCAAACTTTTCTTGCATTGCTCATGAATTCTTCCCTAGAATGACAGGATCCAAAACAATCCTTTGTACCCTATAGCACTAGGATTTAGGCAGTGATTTTTTACATTATGAGGGATGAAAGGAAGAATAATGCAACAATGTGTTATGATTAGAGTTCTTAGTATACAAATCAACTCTTAGTTCACCTCCATTGTGTCCAAAAAGGGCAATCTTTGGTTATCCAGCTATTTTTAAAATGATATAAGGTAAAGCACTATTAATATCCTCAAAGAATAGTTCCAGTGGTAGGGGGGCTGTTTACCTATAATTTAGGGGTCCTTAGGACCCCTATCCCAACACACACCAAGTGCTAGGCAGGGTGGGATGATCACTATCTGGTAGGAGCAGCTAAATAGGAGCCACTCCCCTTAAACCTACCCCAATGTCCCAGTGGGGTATGGGGGCCAAAGCATTAAAAGTAAGGCTTACCTGGGACCCCTTTCTACCCCACTCCCACCTACTGATATGTGATATGGTGGAATTGAAACCCCAGTGTCCAAGTGGGGTAAGGGGGCATATCCATCCCCAAAGGGACCTTGGGATCCTCTCCCAAGGTCCCAACCCTATTTCTATGGGGTTGGGGGCTCTAAACTAACAATATCAACAGCAATTACAATACAAATCACAATTACAATTAAGAAAAAAAAATAGAAAACAGAATTACAATTAATACAAAACCAATCAAACAAGTAAGTAATCATTAAAATACTCTCCTCTTATCTCCTTATTCTTATATTATCTCCTTTTCTTTCCCGACGAAGCAGTCCTGGATGGGCTGATGTTTTCTGCAATGCCCTCGTTCCTCTGCTTGATCTGGGGTCTTGTTCCATTGATATCCACGAGAAGGGTTTCATCTATGGGTTTGACCTGCCGTTGCTATTGCCCACCACTAAAATAAAAAAACTGCAGCAGAGCTCCTTTTTCATTCAGATTCTCACCACAACTAAAGAAGCGTTAGGATCCTCTGCTATTTCTATTATAATTGCAGCAAACAGAATTAGATCCCCCAGTAGAGGTCACAACAGATAACAGCAGCAAAGGCTGGGCAGCCCACTCCAGTCATCAAGTAGCTTTTGCAGCCTAGAAAGTACACAACAATCAGCGCGGACATCAGCGAGCGCTTTAAAGGGATTGCAGTCTCGGCGAGACGACTCTTTTGGTCTCGCCGAGACTGGAATCCCTTTAAAGTGCTCGCTGATGTCCGCGTGCAGGACATCAGCGAGCGCACACCTCACTTCACACTTTGGTGAATTCCTCCATTAATGGGCATGACAACTTTCCAGATTCTGAGAGGGAATTCAGTATTAGTGGGGAACAGACAACTCAAATGCTGTTATTATATAAACAAAGAAAATTTTTCTTTGGATCTCATATCGCATCAATCTCATATGGTTTCCAACAAGAACAAACAGGCAGAGCTCTTCTGTACCACGTTCCTGTGGAAGGGGTTAGTGTACACAGATGTGTTCAGCATAACCTGAAATAATAATAATTGCAAAAAGATTAGGAAGGATGTGGCTGAAGCAATAGCACTGACAAGGTGGTTGAGACTTTTTGATTTCCATCTAGAAGTAGACATGCTATTCCATCTGTGAGAGAAACTTCATCTTATTCATCAAAACTGGTAGCTGGAACTTGACAACCTGAAAGTTGAAAGCAAGTGTTAAATCATCGGCTTCCAGAGAAACACTGCTCAAGGCCAGAAGTTCCGGCACCCGGAAGCGGCCGCAGGACCCTCCTTATAAGAGTTCATGCGGGGTGATGTCGGCCGAAAACGTCACCACATGACACGCGTACGTGATGACGTTTGGCCCGGACGTCACCACGTGACGCGTATACGTGATGACGTTTGGCCAAAACGTCATCACGCAGAGTGCGGGCACGTCAGCGCCAGGGGTCACGGCCTGATAAAGGTTGAGAACCGCAGAAATAGGGTGTTCTGTGCTTTTTCATACTGGAATTGGCTTGCCTCTTTCTGTGGTGGAGAAATCGTTTTTATTTAATGATAAATATACAGGATTGCACCAGGGATTTGTTTTGTGAGTGCTTCTATATCCTGCACAATATGCAGCTTTAAGCCCCATATTTAAATAACCGCCATGGCAATCCAAATGGAAATTTTAATTTCTTTGTGTCACTAGTCCTTTATTTTTATATATGGATACATATACATTTTAAATATAGATCTCGCTGAACTGTACCTGTGGAAAGGGCAATTCTGTTTCACTAAATAGGAATCCATTCTTAAAAGAAAGCTGTATCCGCCATCAATATTATACACTGGCCTCCCTATTCCATTTGGTGATGGTACAGTCCGCCCACGTGACAGTTAAAGAACGCGCTCTACTTCCTTCTTTGTGATGCTGGAGGCGAGGGAGGAAGTCGTGTCACGTGGTTTCTCTGCACGGAGAACACGTGCGCACTCCGGGTTCGCTACAATGTGTCGCGTGGAGCGGTGTAAGGGGGTTCCTGTCTCTGCCCGGTGGGCTAGAAAGATTTCATGGCGATCACGCTGGAGGACTGGGCTCCAAGAGTCACCTATAAGCATGAAACCAGTGGGTAAGGCTAGTAGCGATCGCGGCCATGTTGATGCCGGACCGGCGTGCATATTTGCCAAGTCCTTCACGGAGCTTTTAATTGGTTTAACCTAGTGATCAGCATGTCCGTTAATATATTGACATCAGATGTCTGTTTTTAACATGTACTTTGTATGCGGTTATGTAAGTGGGTAATGCAAAAACCTCAATGTCTAGTTTATAATTTCATTATAAGTCAATGGGTTTAGCTCTGTACAATGTTATTCTAACCCTGTCCCCAGTGAACTGTGTGCCAAGGGCACTGCTCAGTGTTCAGCAATAGATCTCCATAGGGTGTTGTTCCCATAGATGTGAACTTGCAGTCTTGTGCTTTAACTCAGCCTCCTAATGGCATTTAATTCAAGCTTATCCACCTGATTAGACTATAAAAGTGAAGGAGCTATATACATGTTATGGGATAATTACCTTGTAGAATATTGACAATAAAAATCAGGCCTGTTAGTGTTTAAAGGCTAAATTTCATACCTGGCTTACTTGGTAAACCAGTATATGGCAACTGGATAAAATATTTGAAAGGTAAATTTTATCTCTCTCAAAATGTAATGAGCGATGATTTATAAAATGTGGCAGGCCACTCATACAAAATTACAAATTTAATATACCTCTTAATGGAGAACTAAAGCTTGTTAAGCTTAGGTGGTGATTCTTAGTTGGGAAGGGGGAAATATTTATCAATTAGGTTACTTGCTAGGTAACAAATCTGTCCTATAACGCAGCTATGTGATCCTCTTCGCTTCCTGTTGAGTTTTTGGTGAATTCTGTAAGCACCGAAGCAGTTTTACATCAGAATTCTCTTTCTGCACTTGCTCAATTTACTGAAATTCCAATAGAAATTGAAGAGGATTGCTTCTTGCTTGCTAGTGAGAGCAGGAGGCTCTAATGCATAAGTCATATTATAGCACCATGTGATCCAGTTAGAAACAACTGTATACTGTTGCCATTTAACTCTTGCATAATTAAGGAATCAAGGCACCCACTTACTCAATCCTTAACACTGCAATGTAAAAAAAAAAAAATACACATAAAATAATAGAAAATTGTATTTAAATAGACATAGAAAAAAGCAATAATATATATTCACTGAGCTAAAGATTTATTCATTTTTAAGAAATAAAATCTGTAAATATATAAATACCTGCTCCTACATGCTGCTGCTCTTTGGTTCCAGTGCAGAGCTGTAAACAAGCCTGATTGATGATGCTGAAAGGTCAGTACACTGCTTAACCAGTAACAACCAGTATATGCAGTTACTGAGATTCTCTCAAACATATACCATCTTGGTGTGCAGATTTAAGCACAGTGGCTGCACACAAATTTTCATCAGATCGTTTCCACAGAAGAGTAAAACCCCATGTCTGCAAAATCTTGTTTATGCATTGAGCTTAAAAAAAATAAGAAGTGGTTGTGCTTCTGTCTGTGCCTTTGTGTTGCTTGTTCATTCTTTTAAATAATGAATGTAGTGTCAGAAAAGGCAAATAGAAATCCCAACTGTTGCCTTGTATCCTATGGAATATTGGACAACAAATTGGGGACATATTTGTAATGAGTTATAATTGAATCACATTTTTCATTGGGTGGTTCTTTTTGAGACAGTTATAGGAAACTTATTTTTTTCTATTTTACATAAAATGAAGATAGAATTTTGGACATGGTATCAATAATACAGTTTCATTATCCTATTGAAATCTCTTAAGTTTGCACATGTATGGGTTTGTTAAAGGGGTGCTAAATGCTCATTTACCTATGGGTAATTTTGAAAGGGGGGCTTTAATGCTTACCTTTGTGTTCTCATTCCAGCGCTGCCTCCTGCTTGTCACAACAATGATCTTGCCTTCTTCTCTGTACAGGACTTTTTGCTTCCTTTTGAAATTCAGGGTTGCAGAGCATTGCTGTGACAAGTGGGAGTCAACATAGTAGCTGCTTTTATTTATGCAATTTTGTGTGTTTTCTTTACAGATGACAGTGGTTAAATGTCATTGGTTACACATTTAATGAAGACTTGTGCCACTGTTTATATACATGCTTTAAATGGAGTTTGGTAAGTTGATAATGTTGGTTGCGTGATTGCTATAGTTAACTAGGCCTGTAGAAACATTCCACTTGTTAGTGTTAGTTTTGTGTGCCTGTTGGTGGTAGATTAAAATATAAATGTATATAATGGTTTTGCCTTTAAAGAGGAACCAATGTACTCTAACCAGTATTTATATACTGAAAGTACAAGGTCTGCCATCTTGAACAGTTATATTAAGAAGCACCAAATCAGAACCTTTGAGCTATAGTGCTAACCTGTACTGCTAGTATCTCATGGCATCCATATTGGATTCTCACACATGGCATTTGACTGGTTGGGGGATGTCACGCAGTCCATTAAACTGTGAATATTAATAAGGAATACCATCAATGGGGTCGGAGTGGGTTGAAGCTAAATTGGTGCAAAGGTTGCCATGTACTTGTGAAATAATTCTGATGAGCATAAATAATCCTGTGGCTTTGAAGGAAAAGATTGTGGGTTTATTATGTTGTTTGCATGTAGACTTAGGTTAGGTTCACACTAGCATATTGTGCGCAGTGTATTTTTAAAAAATCTCTGGCGAAAATACGCCCAGATTAGACGCCAGAGAAAATCCTTAGAGAACAATGCTAATGGAAGAAAATGTTCACATTAGCGTTCCATTGAGAGCGTATTATGGTAGAACGCTACCTGCGCTATTTCTTTGAGCGTATGGAACACAGCATGTTTTATGTGACTAGATTTCAATAGGAATTTAACAGTTATGATCACACACAGCGTAAAAATGTGCTGTTTGCGAAATAACATTCAGATTAATTTTGTAATAGCATAAAAGGCTGTGAAAAAGCACTTATGAAAATTCGCTGACACAGAAAATCCTCTCCAATAAAAGCAGGCTACGTCAGCTTAGCAGAGGACAGTTTGATGTAATGTCCTTTGAGTCTAGACAAAAGCTCTGTGAAGAAAAGTCTATGAAAGCTCCCAGTTGGATTGTTGAATCCCATTCCTAAGATTTGAAGATTTTTTTTTTTGTCAGGGAATTTTCATAAAAGCTTTTTCGCTGCCTTTTTTGCTATTGCAAAATAAATCTAAATGAATGTCCGTTTGCAAACGCAGTGAATTTTACACTGTGTGATTGCAATTCACCTAAGGGTGAAATTTATTAAACACGGAAAAGCCATTTTCACTTTTCTGAGTTTAATAATTCGGGAGAACACTTTCAACTTTCTCTCAGTAAGTATCGCGAGATTTCCCTTGATCGATATTTGCTGTGAGAAACTTTCTATTGAATATATCCATGGAAATATAGCTATACAGTATGGCTACCCTTTCCATGGATATATTCAATAAAAAAAAGTTTCTCACAGCAAGTATTGATCAAGGGAAATCTCGCGATACTTACCGCGAGAAACTTCAGAATGTTCTCCCGATTAAACTCAGAAAAGCCGAAATGGCTTTTCCGAGCTTAATAAATTTCACCCTTAAATTCCTATTCAAACTAATCTAGTCCCATAAAATATGCCACATTTCATTCGCTCAAAGAAATGTCACAGGTAAAGATATAGCGTAATATGCTCTCAATGGAACTCCCTTCTTCCATTAGCATTTTTTTCTACGTATTTTCTCTGGCGTCTATTCTGAGTGTATTTTTGCCAGAGGGTGTGTTTGTTTGTTTTGTTTTTAATAAACACGCTGCGCACAATATGCTAGTGTGAACCTAGCCTAAATGAACATATGTTGTTTGTTAGGAGACTTTAGTTCTTCTTTAAAAGAATCTTCTAGATCAGGGGTCTGCAACCTGTGGCTCCTTTGATGGCAACGTCTGGCTCTTTGACTGTAACTAGCAGTGCTCACATACAAGCACCTCTTGTTACAATCTGCCAGCTAATGCCGGCAAGTGCTGTAGAGACCAAGCTCTTGGCGCTTCCTGTTCGCTAGCTAATCCGGAGTCGCTGATGTCACAGTGCTTCTGGGATGCTAGCCCCTCCGGAGCCCTGACATCACCTATGGCAACTCAGGCTTCAGATTTGAAAGGGTTGAGCAGAGCTGCACTATATAGCTCTCTCAGACAAAAAGGTTGCCGAGCCCTGTTCTAGATGAACATTTACTCAACGTTGCTTTGAAAAGAGAGCTTGTTAAAATATAATCCCAGTAAAGTTTATTCTGATATTGGTGACTCTACACATCCCTATGCCTTTGTGTTACCCATTCATATATAAGTGATGAATGTGGCGTCAAACAGGGCATACAGCATATTCCTCCCAGCAATCCTAAAAGGCTTCTGGCTGTACGTACAGCCTGAGCACATGGTTACTTGGAGACACTTTTTTGTACTTTTGTACTACTGAATTTCATCAATGGAAGTGATTGCTAAACTGCTAGACATATAGATGAATGATTCAAAATGTAATATACTGTGTATGTGTATATATATATG
>WMED01022511.1:0-11657 GCA_019650415.1 Pipa parva | reverse complement strand
ATTAGGATATGAGTAGAAAAAATTGTATGTAGAAATCAATCTAAAGCAATATACATTTCTGACAATAAGAAAACATAATTAATTTGTTTATTTTAATTAGGTGCCCTTCAGCTCCCGCAAACAGATATTCAGTCACACAACTTGCCATACTGCAAACCAGCAATCAAATAGTTAACGTAGCTAGGTCACTGAGTTTGTGAATACAGTAGAGCAGGGGTCGGCAACCTTTTGGTTGACAGAGCAATATATGTGCGACTCTGCTCGTCCCTTTTTAATCCCGGAGCTACTGACATATGTCATATGTGACACCAGCGGCTCCGGTTTGGTTATCAGAAGATGACCAAGAAGTGAACTTGGTGATCTTAAAAGCCTGTCTCACTTATAGGAAAGAATTTTGGAAATAAACACAGCATGGTTACACAGACGATGAAGGGATGAATTAACCACTTGTTGGACAAAGCTAGTTAACCCCTTCAATGCCAAGACCCATTGTCCCAGTCATCACAGTTTTCCTTTACTTCTACAGTAGTGAAATATAGAATGGTAGCAGAAATTAAATGGCAAACTTTTTTCTTTTATTACAATGTGTAATCACACTGAGACGACAAATTTATGCAAACCGCACCTACATTCCCGCAATACTTTAGTCTATTTAACCCATGTATTATACTACTGTGTAGTAGGCTAGCCTTTACTGTAAAAGGAACATACTGATTTAATGCCCAATATTTGCCATCTGCCCTCCTGGCTATGATATGATTACCATACCACCATATTCTGAAGTAAAACTCCATGCTTGAGGTGCAGCTCAATTTTTTATTTGTATGTTAAACACAACCCTGTCATGCAGTGTGCGATAGCTTTTATTGAAGATATGACAATCCAAAATACAGCCTAGTGTTGGAAGAATCTCTAAGCCTAAGCGGTTCTACTATTTTCAAACTTGTTTTTTTTTTTAATGTAATAATATGCATGAGTGGCTTCATAAAGTATAAAAATGTAATTTTTTTGTGCATGTGTGTTTTTAAAGGGAACTTGCTCGAGAAAAAGTAATGCGTGAAGTGAAAGCCTTAGCGAAACTGGAACATCCAGGCATTGTGCGTTATTTCAATGCATGGCTGGAAACCCCACCAGATCTATGGCAGGAGAAGATGGATGAGCTTTGGCTAAAGGATGGAAGGTACTTCCTTCCTTTGTTCTTTATTCTTTAATATTGTGCTAATTCCCCCCCTCCTTGGGTCAGAGTTGAGGCCCAGACAAAAAAAAGATGGGATAACATAAAAATGCATATCTCTCCTTTTTTTTTAAATTTTTTTTTTTTGACCCATCAAGTAGTTCTCAGTGGTCCCTTGTTGTCTGCTAAACTCTTGATCCTCTGCTTACTTTATGCTGTCTAAAGGAAGAGCATCCAGCTTCTTGTCCACAGTATTCCACCTTTAATATAAAAAAGCCTGGATGTTATTTGCTGTTCCTGGCACTATGCGCTACTTTCATTCTTAAATGATCCCAAGTGTTTGTGTTTATGATCTGTTTTTAACCAATTTCTGCAAACAGATTGTGAAAGCCTTCAACTAGCTGCAAACGCACATATATTAAAGTAAAGGCTTTCATAAACTTTATACAGCCGTTTGAGTGTTTTTTGGCAGTACCCAAAGAAACCAGAAATTGACTGACTGGTCTGCTACAGCTGGCGGCATTTTTTTTTTTTTTTTTTAAACAATATTTTTATTGCTTTTTCCATATTAACAACATACAACTTATCAACATTACATTAATAACTTTGTTTTTCTTTTGCCATGCACTTCAATATAGAATGGTCTTCTTAACATTGCCTTTACATATTACATATTGTCATACATAAGTACTACATCATTAACATATCTCCTACATATGGTCGTTCTTATTTCCATCCTTCTCCTTTCACATGCTGAATTAATCACTCCCATCCCATCCCTCTCTGTCCCACCAGAAGCTCCAGGTTCTTTTGAATTTTCCTTGTTGACCTCTGCGGAGGTCTACCAAATTTATTAATGGTAGTGCATTGTTTATTAGTGTACACCAACTTTGTATTGTTGGGGGTGTGGAGCCCATCCAATGCAACAGGATTTCTTTCTTTGCATAAAAAACATGGTGCGGTGTCTGTTTCTAATTGTGTTTCTGGGGAACATATCATCCACTACACCCAGCAAGCACATTGTGGGTTTGAGGTTTTGATTTAGTTTGTCCTCTCTTTTGAGGAATGTTTGTACATCTTCCCAGAGTTTATTAACTGGTGGACATGTCCACGTCATATGATGGTAATCTGCATAGGCTGTATTGCACCTTGGGCATCTGTCTGATGGGAGTCTGCCCATTTGCAGTAGTTTAAGCGGGGTTATGTGCAGTTGATGGAATATTCTGTGTTGGATCAATTTGTCTCTGCCTGAGATTAACCCTTTATATGTGTTGGTCGTTGCTTCATCCCATTCATCATTGGTGAGATCTGGGAGAAAAGTTAACCATTTCCGGTATGCTGCCTCAAAGGGTTTTTCGCCCATATCAGGTTCCTGTATAGTTTTGATATCATTTTGGCACTGTCGTTATCGCGAATTGTGTGCTCTATATTGGGCTGGTATATTTTGGGGGTTAGGGATCCAAACTGATCCAAAAAACAGTGCTTAATTTGGAGATATTGGAACACCTGGAGCCTCTGCTGAGGAAATTTTTCTTGCAGTTTATTAAACTGTACAAAACTGTTATTATGCAGTATATCATTTAAGTCCTTTATACCTCTCAAGGGCCATATTATATAGTCCTGGTATTTGTAAAAAGCTTTGAGATTTGGATTACACCATAGAGGTACAAAAGGAGAGTTCCATGTGATTCCTGACTTATCAAATGATAATGCCTGTTTCCATGCACGAACTGGGATCAACAATGTTTGTGGGGTATTGTTAAGTTGGGGTGGTGTTCTGAAGATAATATTCCTCAGAGCTTCCCACGAGCCCGTCACTTGCGCCAGTAGGCATGTTGCTGGATTATCTGGGTCTGGGTTAAGGTACCAGTGGAGGTAATACAGTTGTGATGCCAGATAGTACTTTTGCATGTGGGGTAGTGTAAGTCCCCCGTCTTGATGCGTTGCTGATTCTGGCCTGTTTGTACCCTCTTATGAAGGGTAGTATAATTTTTTTTTATTAAGGTGGGTAAAGTACTGTTTAGTCAAATATATTGGACAGTTGTGAAATATGTATAAGTATTTTGGAAGGTATATCATTTTTAGTAGGGTAATTCGGCCTTACATTGTCAGTGGGAGTTTAGACCACACTTAAATGTTATTGTTCAGTTTGGTTGTTATTGGTTCAAGGTTAAGGTGAATGAATTGGGACATGTCTTTATTTATCATGATTCACAGATACTTAAAGGTGGTCACCCATTTGAGCGGAGTCCCAGATATTATGTTTTGGTTAGAAATGTCGTCTAGTGGAAATATTGTTGATTTGTCCCAATTCGTGCATATCCCAGAATACCTGCCAAACACATCCACAATTTCAAGCAGTGTAGAAAGTGAGTTGTTTACATCAGCAAGATACACCAACATGTCATCTGCATACAGTGATAACTTTTCAACAGTTCCCCCCCAGCTTAAATCCTTGTATAAATTGGTTTGTTCGAATTAAAAGGGCAAGGGGCTCTATGGCTAGCGCGAAGAGAAATGGCGATAGTGGACAGCCTTGTTTCGTGCCCCGGTGTATTGTAAATGCTGGGGATAGGTATCGGTTTACCTGTACTCTAGCATTGGGTGTTTTGTAAAGTAGCTGGATCTATTTTATGAAGTTGGGTCTTAGACCGTACTTCCCCAGCAGTTGCCACAGATACCCCCACTCTACTGAATCAAATGCCTTTTCGGCATCTAGGGATACTATTACCTTGGAGTTGCTGTTATCATGTTTAACTTGCATATTGGCAAATAGTCTGCGAATATTTATGTTCGTGGTTCTAGATGGCATAAAACCTGTCTGGTCTGGTTCTATAAGGGTAGTCATGACTGTTTTAAGTCTATTGGCTATTAGCTTTGCCAAAATTTTTGCATCAGTATTCATGAGCGATATGGGTCTATAGGAACTGAACTGGGTTGGGTCTTTTCCCTCCTTGGGCATAACAATAATGTGGGAGTCGCTAAAAGAGCTGGGCAGTTCACCTATTGCGTTGGCTTGTTCTAAGGTTTTTTTGAGATGCGGAATTATGTTTTTGCTTAGTGCCTTGTACCACCCTGCTGGGAACCCATCAGGCCCTGGTGACTTATTTGGTGCTAGCTCTGCTATCGCTGCTTCTAGTTCTTCTATGGTTATAGGTCGGTCCAATTGTGCTCTCTGGTCAGGTAATAACTGAGGAGTGGGTATCTGGTTTAAGTATGCAACTATTTCTTGTGGGGTCTGATTATTCTTTGAGGTATATGCCTTTTTATAGTAGCTTGCAAATGTTTGTGCTATTTCTTCTGGGTTCGTTATTAATGTGTCGCTGGAATCTCGTATCTGTGAGACTGTTGTTGAATTGTTTTGGTGGGCTTTAGCTAGCATGGAACTGCTTTTTTACCCCCCACTCATATACTCTCTGTTTTTGGTTTAACAATGTTTTTTTTTGTAATTCTTGTTAGGGCTAGTTCTAATTGTAGTTTTGTTGCTAGAAGGTTTTCGTGTTGTGCTTGTGTGGGTCCTAGTGTGTAATCATGTTCTGCTTTAGTGTGCCTGGCTTTGGCCTTTTCTACCTGAGCGCTAGCCTTTTTTTTTTTTTTTTCTGTGCTTATGGCGGCTATTATATTGCCTCTCATAACTGCCTTTGAGGTATCCCATAAAATTGCGGGTGACGTTGAGGCTTTATTTGTTTTCCAATTTTCCTCATACAGTGTTAAATTGGTACTTGCTACACTATCATTATGTAACCATTGGGGTTGAAGCCACCATATTTTCTCTTGGATGGGAGGTGATAGTCTTGTTGTTATCTATAGGGAGCTGTCGCGGTCTCTACAAGGTGGAGAACCGCTGGTCTAGATGTAGGTTGTGCAATTTTAATGGTACTGTTTTCCTAATCAGTATGGACACTCCTCTTGAGTGTGTAGAGAAGGTGGAGTGAAATGCCCATCCCACCCATGCCCTCTTTAGAGCTAGTACTTTTTGCCCTGTAAGGTAGGTCTCCTGTAGGAGCAGTATAGATGGTGTGTGTGTTTTGACATAGTCAAATATTAGGGCTCTTTTTACTTTGTCATTCAAGCCTCTTACATTCTAGCTAATTATATTAAATTTACTCATTTGTGTTTTGCTTTGTTCTGTTTGTAGACCTTCCTATACACTAACATTACATATGTTACAGTTGGTTTTGCATAGCATTTAACAATTAACTTATAACTACATAACAAACCCCTTCCCCCTCCCTGTCCGCCCACCCCCAACCTTGGCGAACCTGTACCCATAACGATATGGAAAGTGGTGCCCCTCTTGAGGATGCGTGTCCTTAGCTCTTGCTCAAAAGTCAAACTTTTCAATACTTAGCGATGATGCTGTATTAGAGTTTCCATCCCCTTCCCTCAGGGTGTATGTCCTTCTGGATTACCTGGATGGGGAAAGGTAACATCAGGGAGGGAGAGATACTACAAAGAAATATGCAATGGTGTATGGCTAGAAGGTGTGAGCCGCAGGAAAAAAAAAAGAAGAAAATCCCAGAAGGGGCTGCGGGCTCTTGGCGAACTCCTCCACCTCTCCTTAGTATTGCTCTCTACTCCACACGTTGGTAGTTGGTTTTTTTGTTATAGTCTTGATTAAGTCACTTTTCGGTGTGATGGTTAGATGAGTGGTGGCCTCTGCTGTCTAGCCATGTGGATACATCTACTGGTGAATTAAAGAAGTGGGTCTGTCCATCTGCGATGACTCTCAATTGTGCAAGTTATTGCATTGAATACTTCAAGTTTTCTGATTGGAGTCGCTTTTTAATGTTGTTGTACGTGGCTCTTTGTTTTAGTAGATTTGATGAGTAGTCCGGAAATATAGATACTCTGCTGCTGTCATGCATCAAGGGGCCTTGGATTCTAGCTGCTCTCAGTGCGGCGTCTCTGTCTTTATAGTTGAGTAGTTTTATTAACATTGGCCTTGGTGAAGCTCCTGGGGGCAGTGGCCTGCCTGGAACTCTATGTGCCCTTTCTATTGTGAATAGGGCTGAGAAGGTGTCAGGGCCTAGTTTGGTTTTAAGCCAGTCTTCCATAAATGCTATTGGGTTACCCCCTTCTGCTTTCTCTGGCAGCCCAATTATCCTGATGTTGGATCGCCTAGAGCAGTTTTCAAGGTCCTCAATTTTGGCCATTTGTGCATCTAGTGTACTTTTAATGGAGCCAACTTCTTTTTTAAGTGGTGTTGTGTCATCTTCTAGGTCAGACACTCTAGTTTCCAGTTCTTTGGTGCGTTCCCGAACTTTTTGTAGATAGTGTCTCAGAAACGAAATTTCTGCTTTGAGTGCATCACACTGTGCAGTTAGTGTTACTCGATTTTGTACTATTTCTTTTAATAGGTCTGACATCGTGGGTTCTTTTTCTGTTTCTGGTAAGGACTCTGGGCTTTGCGGTGGCTCGGCATTGTTGTCGTCTTGGCGCTCCTCCTGTGGGTGGGCAAATTTCTCCAATTTTGCCGCTGCCTTTGTAAGGGCTTTTGGTCCTGTTTTCCCCATCTGTGGCTTTCTTTCTCCTCCTTGTTACTTATTCCTCTTCACCACCACTCTCTCCCTTCCCCCTCCTTGGTTTTGCTGTGGACTATTTGGCTTTATCTCTGTCTCAGTTAAGATGGCGGCCTTCCCTTTCTTGTACGCGGACATCAGCATGCGCATAACACTCGAGTACTCTCGCCGGGAGGGGAATCCCTTTAATGCGCATGCTGATGTCCGCGTACAGGACATCAGCATGCGCATAACACCAAGTGCGAAGTGAGCCGAACGCTTCGCGGCTCACTTCGCACTATGGTGAATGAGGGCCTTTGTCTTTTGGGGGGTTTTGTTTGATATTTCAGGGGTCTTTGGCGACGGGACTCTTACAGGCACGTCTGCTTATTCAGCCATCTTGAACACGCCTCTGACATCATTTTTAATTACAATTTCTTAATGTCATTCCTGTGTTTAGATTTAGTTACATATTTAGCTAAGAATTTTGCATGCACAAACCTTTTGTAGGATATGATTATAGGCCAGCAGGTGGCACTCATCATTTTTGTTTCTAAAAGCTTTTGTAGTAGATTTTTTTTCTCCTGTTTTTGATGCCTATTTTTTATTGATCATTCACAATTTGTGAACTGTTCTTCACTCTGATGTGGAAAAAATTGATCCTGTAATTGGTTTAATATTTCATATTTTTTTTTTTTTTTTTTTTTTTGTATTTATAAATATTGTAATTCATTATCATGTTACAATTTTGTCATTTGTACTTTTCTCCAAGCACTGACTGGCCCCTTAGCTCTCCGACCCCTCTGGACGGCCTTTCTGTTCGAGTTCGGAGCATGGATCCTTACTCAATGAGAGAACAGGTGGAAGTAATCACACCTTCGGAAAGCTTGAGTTCATTTTCTGCTGGATTTGTTGCTGTTGTGCCAAGAGAACAAAAGCCGTTGTCTCCTAACTGGCGGTCTAGAGAAGAAAATGTCAGCCAATCGCGAGAAGCCCTGGTAAACTTGCAGGACAGTTTACTTACAGACTTCGATTCAGATGATGAAGATCTTGGCATCTCTTATGAAAACTGCCCACGTAATTTAACAGACATAGGCTTACACGAAAGAACATCATCCAGCATTATTTTTGAAGATTCTGGTTGTGATAATGCTTCTAACCATATGGACAAGGCAGATGTTTCAGTCCTTGTTACAAATAGTGATTTTTCTGAAAGAGATAGCGGAACAAAAGACTCAAATGATAGCAAACCCACCTCTACAAGCACTTTATCCATATCCCCTCCCAGACCGAAAACATTAAGTTTGGACCTAACAAAAAACACTGAAAGTTTGAAACCTAGCTCTCCAAAGGTTTACCTTTATATCCAAATGCAGCTGTGCCGTAAAGAAAACCTTAAAGACTGGATGAATGCGCACTGCACTCTCGAGGACAGGCCACAGACACAGAGCCTGCACATATTTTTGCAGATTGCAGAAGCAGTTCAGTTTTTACACAGCAAAGGACTTATGCACCGTGATCTAAAGGTTTGTTACTACTCTTTTCCTGTACATCTTAAAGAAGAAGTAAAGTTTGCCATAATACTTTGTAAAACCATTGGGTTTCCCTTGGGGTGGGGGCAAGAGAAGTAATATATATGATTTCAACTTGAATAATGTTTAAATTAAAGGAACAGACAACTGCTATAGTTATTTGCCCATCGAACAGTCCCTGTTAAATGAATTATTTTAAAGGAGAACTATAGTGTCAATTCATACTTACCTGAACGATCTAGCAGCAGTACACTAAGGGCGTTATTGGGTAAAGTGAAAATTCGACTGTCAAATTCTCAAACGATGGACCCCCATAGCAAAACCGCAACAGTATTCCCATAATAAAGTTGCGACTGTGACATTATTCCCATAATGAAGTCACAACTGTGACAATAGCAGTCTATCGCGACTATCTTTACCTGACAAATTCACACCTTTACACAACAATTCAGACTTTAGCCAATAACCCCATAAGTGTGTACATTGCTGCTCCTCCTCACTTCTGGGTTATGTTGGTGACGTCGGACCCTCACATAGTCCCACCCCCTCCAGAGTTTTGCCAGAACTAACAGACTGCGCATGCACGTCACTCACATAACCCAGAAGTGAGGAGGAGTGGCGATGTATTCATCTGACTATCCTGGGCTGCGGATCCTTGGATAAATACTGATCTAACGGCAGTACTCTTGGTGTACTAGTGTATTGCTGTCACTTTTTTTTCATTTGGCCAATGAAAGTATAAATTGCATGCAATAATATAAAAAACATATGCACATGCTTTTCATTAGTTCTGAATCTGCTTAAATCAAGGACAAGTAATTAATTTTTTATCTTTGATTTAGCAGAGAATCTTTGATTTACTAATATCTTTTTCTTTTTCAGCCTTCCAATATATTTTTTACAATAGATGATGTAGTTAAAGTAGGAGATTTTGGGCTGGTGACTGAAATGGACCAAGAAGAAGATGAAGAAACTGTTCTGACGCCGATGCCGGCATATGCCCGACATACAGGGCAAGTAGGAACAAAGCTCTATATGAGCCCAGAGCAAGTAAGGCTGTGCTACAATATCTTTCATGAACTTCATGTATATTCATGACTCTGGGCATCTCTTCCTTTAATCATTAACCTCAGCATTTTTTTCCTTTTAGAATAACTCTATATATTATATTTTTAAATGTATAATAAAGGCAAAAACTTTGCTTCTCTACATTAAATATTGAAAGAATTAATCTGGAGAATTCATCAGTGGGTGATTATTTACTGAGATCTTGGAACCCAAACACAGCAACTTATCAGAGTTTGGCTTTCATTCATTGCTTCCCTGTGCCAGTAAAAGCTAACTGGTGATTGGTTGCTATGGCTTACAAAACCTTAGTAAATGAATGATTCTGTTGATTAATTCCCCTAAGTGTTTCTAATTGCTGGTTGTTTATGTTGTACCTTCTGAATTCCCTGCCTCTTCTCTAGAGTCTGGGCTTTTAGCATGTTCTGTAAAATCTCTGCTGTAATGTTTTCTGTAAAAAAGCACAATACACAGGAACTGATTGACAACTGAACAACTCTCCGCTCCTTCACAGAGAAAGTTGTAGCCTTGTTGAAAATTTAGTTATGTCTGCCTCTGGTCTATTTATCATGAGGCGGTAATTGCAAAATTATAATTTCGGCATTCATGACCTCAAAATGTACAAAAAAAAATAGAAAAAAGCGTATGCTAGAAAGCATGTTTAAAAAGAAAGGTATTAACGGTTGGGTTGATGATCATTTATTTTGTATGTTAGTAGATAATGTACCATGGATACAATTTAATGCAAATTTTCCAGGATTTTAATTATATAGTGGTTGTTTTATTCAGAATGAAAATCTAGGTTTTGTCTATTGTATACAGTCTCCAATCTGTTTACCTCATGGATGTATTTTTCCATGTAATTATACTATCTTTTCATAGCAAATACCACTCGATGGATGAAGCCCTTATAAAACTACATTTTATTTATTTATTTATTTTCTTATTACGTTTTGTAGATTTATGGTCAAAGTTATTCTCACAAAGTGGACATCTTCTCCCTTGGGCTGATTTTGTTTGAGCTGTTGTATCCTTTCAGTACACAGATGGAGCGGGTCAGAGTGAGTATTTATCTCCTATTTGTCTTTTGTTAATGGATTCTGTACTTTGTGCATTAACACAATGCATTTGGTATATCCCAGTATCTGCACATGATAATCAACCAGGATAGGCATCATTTCAAAAGTTTTGTTGGTTTATTCCTTCAGTTTAGCTGTAAATATCCTGAAAATCTGTGCAGTGTTCCATATTATATTACTATATTAATATTATTATTTAAATCAGTACTCTGCTCTGCCTAACTTTGTCTTAAGACACTAGCTAACTTTATAAACCAAGGCTTTGTTCCTACAGAGTTATGAAATCTATAGACCTTTATTTTCATCCATGAAGCCTGGCAAGCAAGTCAGATTATAGCTTTTTATAAATGACATGTACAAAAGCAAGATCCTTTTAAATAGTATTTGTTTAGGTAACTGCCTTTGTGATAAAGACTGTGTAGTGCGGCATATAAATGTGAGAAAGGGGTGGTTTATCACTTTAAGGCATTATATATATATATATATATATATATATATATATATATATATATATATATATATATATATATATATATATATAATTTAATGCATCGTTTCTAATTTTTGTAAATATTGTATATTTACTACATGCCTCCTGGTGGTTTTTTATAAAACAGTAGCTTTCCATACACTTATTGTGTATATATATTATATTAGTTCCTTTTGTTTGGTGATCCTTTTATATTGATAAATGTGGATTTCAAGTTTTGGTCTGTTCTACGAGAATATTAATGAATTGCTTGACATGTCGTTTGGCAGAATTACCTGCCATTCTCACAAGCCGCGCTTCTTAATGATATTTTTCCTTATTGTGAAGCACCTCAGTTGCCAGCAGTTTTACAATGCACAGGTTAACCTGTGTTTATTTAATCTCTACTCAGCCTTTATAATGGTGGTTCTCAGACCTCTTCCTCAAGCCTCACCAACAGTGCATGGTTTGTAGATATCTGCACAGCAGCACAGGGGGGTTGTTACAGTAAAGAGAGATTCTCTGAGATTTACCTGTGCCGCTGTGTGGATGTCTACAAAGCACGCACATTGGCAAGGCCTAAGAACCTGTTTTACAATGCATATAAATACACCACTTTATTTCCCCTGTTACAAATTAAAGTTATATTTCATTGTACTAAATCATCTTACATGTGTTCAGGGGCTTAAGTTTTTTTTGGTAACATTTTTGGAGGCTAGCTTTGTAAAATGAAACCAAACAACAATGCAATGAACAATATGAAATATTTTCAATGCGTTTTGTGAAGCGCCTATGATTACTTGTATATAATGTCCAAAGTCACTTTTTAAGGTCCTG
>WMED01022510.1:0-11657 GCA_019650415.1 Pipa parva | reverse complement strand
GGATTTTGTAAATGTAAAAAGTGTGCCGTGGCTCAAAAAAGGTTGAAAATCACTGAACTAGGGGAGTGATGGCTTGTTCGCTTCTTTACTTATCCGCAGCTTTATCAATAAGGAAAAGTTAATTTGCAACTATTTTAACAATGCGGCTTGAATTGTAGCGAGGTGAATCCGACAGGTGAACAAGGAATGTAAAGGACCAGTAACACCAAACACATAATTCCCATTAGCATGGCAATTATTCAAGTGCAGGATTTGCAAAAATTTTATATTTCAAGTCAAGTTCAACAATTTTATTGCAATCTGTCTGTTGTAATCTCTGTTGTTAAATAGACATTGCCCAGTCCCATATGGTGCTTTTTATTCAGGAAGTGTACCCTAAAGCTCTATTTTTACAAACGTTTGTAAATCTACATAGCCAAATATCGTCTGGATGTAATTTAGAATTATTAGAGGCACAGATTAAATCTATAGTAGCTATAAATGTATTTAGGGCATTTTCATTCATTGATATTACTATCAGGGCCGGCGTCAGTGCACAGGACACAGCAGCACCCACCCCCCAGCGCGGACTCACAATCTCACAGGCTGTCAGCTCTGGTCCGCCTCCAGAGCATCCCGCCGCGTAGGTGACGCCGTGCTCTTGCGTGACATCACTCACAGGAGCGCGGCGTCACCTACGCGGCATCACATATGCGGCCGGACGCTCTGGAGTACAGTGTGGTGCATATGCTATGGGGGATTTGGGGATTGGGAGGAGGGAGAGTGGAGATTATCATTTATTAATAATAAATAATTTTTAAAAAATGCATGGGGTCCCCCCTTTTTCCGTAACAAGCCAGGCTGCCACTATCAGGGTGGCAAAGCCATTTATTTAAGCTGTTATCGGCTTGATAGTGTCAGGCTGCTGCTTGGTTTTGTATCTGGCAGGTTATGGAAAAAGGGGGGAAACCATGCATTTTTTAAATTATTTATTTATTAAAACAATGCATGGGGTCCCCCCTTCTTCCATAACCAGCCAGATACAAAACCAAGCAGCAGCAGCCTGACACTATCAGGGTGGCAAGGGCCTTTATTTTGGCTGTTGCCAGCCTAATAATACCAGCCTGCTGCCGCCCAGTCCTGGATCGTCAGTTTCTGATGGCATCTGACTCTTCCCAGTACCCCTGGTGGCGGTGGTTACCGGGCTAATAAGTGGGGCTTAGTGTTAGCCATTCTACTGGCTAATACTAAGCACCATCTTAGTAATGGATGCCTTCTATTAGACAGCTTCCACTACCAATCAAAAATACATTGAATGGCTCAATCCCTTAGTGAGAAAAATTTTTGTTAGGTACTCACACCTGTTGGTTTCCCTTGTGTGCTCTGGAGACAAGATGGTGGACTTGTATACTAGGAATCTTGAAAACAAAAATAGTCCTCCATCACTCCAGTTTGGATAAAAAGCCTTCTTTATTAAATATGCATTAAAATCCTTTGTTACATGTAGACAATACACACCGCTCTAACACGTTTCACGCATAGGCACTTAATCATAGTGTAATAATCATAATCAAGCTATGATTAAGCGCCTATGCGTGAAATGCGTTAGAGCGGTGTGTATCTTGTCTACATGTAACAAAGGATTTTAATGCATACTTAATAACGAAGGCTTTTTATCCAAATTGGAGTGACGGAGGACTATTTTTGTTTTCAAGCTTCCACTACTAAACCAACAATAAATAAGAAAAATCGCAACTTTAAAAAATCTTTGTTGAAATAAAACTCCCCACATAACCCTCGTTAATCCTTTTATTATATAATAAAGCACCTCCTAGCCCCAAGCATAGGGGCATGAACTACCAGGTGGCACTAGGTTTATGTTTATGTGGATGCCTATAGCATGGGGAAACTACGTATTGGGGGAATTTACTGGGATTACCTATAGGGGATTACCTACACCATGGGGGATACTACCTAATGGGGGGTTATAGCTGCATAATCATGTCCTATGGGGAACTACCTGTATTTTGTGGATAAATAGTTGAGGATGGTGGTGGGAATGTGAGAAGTCTAAGATATTTGTCTGACGGGTTCTGAAGAGACAAGTCGTAGCTGAGATAAGCCTTGGAAGGATTCCGACACCAGATCACATCACCTGTGAGTAACTGGATGTAACTACTTTGTAATCTCTTACCTGTCAATATAGGTGAACATAGGTCTATGTATTGTAACTTTGTAGTTATGGAGCGGTGGTAGCAATTACTCCATACTATAACTGTATACTGATGTCATTGGTAACACTGGTCTCAGTATACAGGTATCTGAACAATAACCGGAGTGGACTGGTAATATGCATGGTGATGATATTCCCTCTTGTTCACTGGTATTATTGGTGATATAAGTCTTGTTATGCTGGATTTGCTCAGTTCCAGTTGATGGTGATTTGTATAGTAATAATATTCATCTTTTCATACTTTTATAACTAATATTGCTCATAGTATCTGGCATTTTGTCATTACTGGTATGATGGGAATATTATTTGCATGAGGAGAAAAAAAATCCCTTTTTAATTTTTTTAGGCTGAAATGGATAGCTAATTTTTAAAAATTTAGCTGAAATCTTGCACTTTCTCTATTTTGCACTAGTGTTTTTCTAAGTTTACATTTTTTTTTCTAAATAAAATATTTGGGTCTCTGTGGTACCTGCTGTTTTACTGTCGCTACATGATTTGCTCCACAAGGGGGCCCACTGAGCCTCTGTCGCCCAAGGGCCCATAAAAACCATGAGCCGGCCCTGATTACTGTTCTTTTAAGGAATTAAGGCTAATTGATCTTGCAGAATAATTCACTTTAATTTAGTTTATTAGTAAATCTCACAGAATGTGCAGGTTATACTGATACATTCAGGGTTGTCAGACTCTTTGCCTCCTCACTAATCTGTGCGCTGACAGGCTGCAGTCTACCCAAGGTGTCTAAAAAACAAAGCAATGAGCAAGAGTTGCGGAAAATTTAAAGCCAACAATTCCTAGTGTTGCCAAGATAAGTGTACATTGCTTGTTCTTAAAGGGGAATTATAGTCAGGTTGCATCTTTACATATGTGCGATACCTTAGTGAGAAGTGTTTCTCCCCAGTAGTTATTTCATGTGATGCAGAATGATTGAGTAGGCAGCACTGATAAACTCCTGCACCAGGAAATGTGTATGTGACATGGACTGGACAGTTTTCCATGAAAAGGTTCCCTCCCCCGGACATTTTTGCCCTACTTACTACTTAGCACATGTGCACAAGTCAGCTTTCCCTCTGTAATCTCCTACATTCCAACTTAATTTATGTGTCCTAAAGGTCAGCACACTGCTTAATCCAGGGGTCAGCAATCTGCACAGGAGGGAGCCATTTTGCCCCCTCCTACACAGGGGAAATTTTTTAACAGAGCTGCAAAGGGGGAGGAGCGCACACTCCTAATCACATGACCTGCTGATGTTCTATCAGAAGAAACATTGGAGGTCATGGGAGGGGTGAGGGAGATGCGCTCAGAGCCACAATAAGGTAGCTGAAGAGCCTACCCCTGGCTTAACCAATAGCAGTCAGGCAGCTTTTTCTTCTTGTGTTGCCTGACTTGCAGAACAGAAAGGGGGGGGGAGGAAAATGTCAGCCCCTAGGAAAACTAATTAAGGAAAACAAACTGCAAGTATTATTTATTCCCTAAACTTTTTTTTTAACAACTTGTGTCAGCAATTGGCTTAGTATAAAGGAGTTTTATATGTATGTGTGCAGTTCTATCAGCATTATAGTGCCCCTTTAAAGTGAGACATCTCTGTATATGTATTATATATTTATTTATATAGCGCTGATATATTATGCAGTGCTTTACAGATTTTCATCATTCCCTTCAGATTCTGCCTTATGGAGCTTACAAACTAGTTTCCCTATGCAGTCACACACACACACAGACTAGGAACCATTTAACAAGGCTTTAAATAACCTGGTATGTGTTTGGACTGTTGGAGGAAACTGATGCCCCTGGTGGAAACTCAAGCAAGTACGGGGAACAGGGGCGGTCCTGGCCCTATTGGTGCCCAGGGCCTCCCCCCCTTGCCCCACGCCCCCCGGGGGGGGGCAAGGGGGGTCATGTTTAGCAATGGGCGATGTGGGCGACAGCGTCCCTCAAATAGATTGCGCCCTGAGCCATCGCCCACGTTGCCCATCGGTAGAACTGGCCCTGACAAGGCGTACATACCAGAGGTTATGGAATAAAGTCTGAAATGTCACATAAAGATGTGAATTCACCAGCTAACAATGGTCTCAACAGACTGATACTGTTGCAGTCGCGACTTCATTATGGGAATATTGTCACGGTCACGGATTTGCTATGGGAATCCACTGTTTGAGACTTCATCAGTCGAATTCTCACTTTAGTTGATAACTCCCCACAAACTCCCTGCAAATGAAATTCAGGGTGGAATCACCAATACTAACCAGTGAGCAAATACACTGATATTTGTTCGTTTTTGGGAGATGGGGGGCTAACAATTAATTTCATACATTAGTGAACTGACAGCCTTTTGGCGGAATCCTTGTTAGGACCCACCCAGCATTTTCTAAAGGGGAACATTTATTTATTTATTTTTGCCCAAATAATTTATGTTATTTTTAAATGTTTCAACTAGTTAAAAATTAAAGAAATATTGAATCTTTCAGCTGTAGGCCAGGGGTAAGCACAGTGGCATAAAGATATATATCACGGGGACCCCAGTGCTGAATCAGGGTACCCTCGCCAGCAGCTCTGCCCCCTTCCACACCCTCAAATAAATAAGACTTAACCAGGATCTGGGGGATGCCGGCATAGTGCTCATGGCAGCAGGACTGTACCCACTGTGACCTCTATTGTAACAACACTAGAGAATCATGATATCAGCAAGCGAGTGGGTGGAGCCAGGTGGGTGGGCATATGTAAGTGGGTGGAGTCTGTTCAGTGGGCATGCCTGTGTAACATGGATGGATAGCTCCACCCATCTCTAGCAACATGACCATACACATTACTTGTGATTTTTTTAAAGGGGAACTATAACTTAGCATGTAATTTTTTTTCTATTTGAAAATGTATCATAGAACAAACTTTTTTTCTTCCTAATAGATTATTATTATTTTGTATACTTTCCTGGCTATTACCTCCTGAATTTCGAAGATTTCAAAGGCCCAAGCATGCTCATTAGATTGCCTTCTGCAACTTTTACCTTAGCTACTCAAAACAAGAGATCGCTGCAGCAGGAAGAAACGCTTGCAGAATTAGTTTAAAGGGTTGTAACATTTGTAACATTCTTTAGACTTTAGTCTCCCTTCCTGTATCATGTATTATGTAAAGCACCATAGGACACAACAGGACTCGGTAGGGTCTGTTTAACAACATGGCTGCTATCAGTAAAGATCACATAGAAAGCAATAAAATTCATGATCTCCAAAGATAACATTTTCACAAGTGCTGTATTGGAATAACTGTCATGAAAATCCACTCGCAAACTTTCCTTCATTTACCCACACCCACCGCGGTGCATTTCTGGGAGACGGTGGTCTCTTGCACCATTTGCAAGGGGAATGCATGGAAGCAGTTCCTTCTGTACAATTAGTAACTTTGTCATTCTAGTCTGAATATGGCAATCTGCCACTGAGACAAGCTATCGCTGGCTTTTATAATTAAAATAAAATCTCCTAATTAGTCCTTACACTTCTCCACAGCACTGCTCAGTTCTCATTTAGCTTCTGGTTATGATAAATGAGGCGATCGCTTCCAATAAATATCATTGATTGAAATGTTCTTGCTGTGCACGTTGGGTGCTTGGGGCAGAGCTGATTTGATCAGAGACTGTTTGGCTTACGGTACACAGCCTATAATCTATTTAATAATATTATTCATTTCTGGGAAATGGCAGCGTCGGGATATGTATAGGATAACTTCCTGCATAGTCTATTTTTCTTCTCGGTGAATTTGGTCTTTGATGTATAAAAATGGCTACTGCGCTTGCTGTTTTCAGCGAGACTGAGAGGAAGCGGAAGAGAAAAGGATCGCGGCGGTTGTCTAGAATAGAAGAGATGAGTGTACAGACAGAAGGGGCAGTTATAGCGCTTAAGGCTAGGGACGCAATAGCGCTCAGATGCGCTCCTTTTAAAAAAAAAAAAAGCACAACCCAAGAATACTCTGGCACATGTACACTGGTGTATTTTCGGGGCACATTTTATATGAAATCAGTAGGTGCTTTCTTCCCTGTGAATAGCTGCTTCCGCTTTCCTACTGCATCTATCCCATTGCATTGTTTGGGTTAGATTTAGATCAGATTAGATCAGATTAGATTAGATTAGATTAGATTAAATTAGATTTATTGTCACTGGGAGTGTACAAGTGCACACCAGTGAAAAGCATATTTACAGCATTTACAGTAGGATACGCAGGATCATAGATGTTGCATCACAGAGCAAGATAAAACACAGTGGTTATATCCTAAAATAATATAATACAATATAATAAAATAATTAATACGTAGCATTTATATAGGTTTAAGGGGGTATGAATTGTTTATGGCGACAACTGCCTCTGGGAAGAAACTGTTCCTAAACCTACTCATACGGGACTTGAGGCATCTAAAACGTCTGCCAGAAGGAAGGACGTCCCTACCTGTATCTAAATTCGACATGAAGCGTTGCAGCGCAAATGAGTGTGTCAGATACCGGTAAGTAGAATGTATTTTTGTGATGCACTTTTTAAAAAAAAAAAGAAGTGTTTTTGTACGCATAATTTGTAACAGGCGCTGGAGCCTTTAAATAAATTACATGTATATATACTGTATAAATCAGTTACAAGCATGTATTTGATGCACATTAATTGAAAGAAAAAGCTTAATGCACCTTTAAGATCTTAAAGTGAAAGCTTTGTATTTTGCTTTTATACCAGCAATGTCCAATGTCCCAGGTGATGAAAGTCTAATTTACGCTGGACATTGCATTTCACTGAACTAAATTTCATAGAAAACAGTGTGAGATTATATTCCCATGTTAAATAATTCATTGCAAACAGAACAGAGTATGAGACAGGTTCCAAAGTTTGTGAACAAATCATTTGTTCTTTTTATTAAGAAATTCGAAAACATCATATTATATAACATCAAATATTTATGCCTCTAAATGGTAAAAGTAATATATCAATAATTAGAATATTGTTGTCCAAATTGTTTTTTTTTAATCATTTAAAGATCAGTTTAATTGTTTTATTTCTCGTCTACAGAATGGCACTTTCAAATCGTTTTATTTGTTATTCATCTCCATTAGACTGGAGTCACACTAAATATTGGGGCATATTTACTAAAGTTTAGCAGGCAGTGCGGTGGCTCAGTGGTTAGCACTGCTGCCTTGCAGCAATGGCTTCTGGGTTCCATTCTACCCTGGACTTCATCTGCATGGAGTTTGTGGGGGTAATTCATCAAAGAGTGAACGTACCCTTCGGATCCTTCACATCAGTACGCATACCTGATTTCGCGCTCGCTGATGTCCTGCACGCGTACGTCAGCGAATGCTTTAAAGGGATTCCAGTCTCGCGAGGCGTCATGAGTAGAACACAATTACATAATTGTGTCTGAACGCCTGGGATTATTAGCTGTGATTTTTCTGAGAACATTTCTAAATAAGTAAAAATCTTGGTGATTGTTTGGGTTCGCTCAATCTCTCCAGCAAACAACAAATGTTGTTGGCCTTGTAGAGAAGGCACTAGGGGTGCTCAGGAGTAGAGCCCATTAGATATCCAGCAAAAAGTAGCATCCGGCACTCCCAAAGAGTTAAAAGCAAAAGCTTTTATTTACTTACATTGAAAGCAGGAAATGTGAAATCCAGTGAAAAACGGTTAAAAACAACAAAAGAGGCACCCCCTAACGCGTTTCGCGCTTAGGGCGCTTAATCATAGGTAAGTAAAAATCTTGGCTTGATTTAAATGGAGCAGGCAAAACATTCCCCATGCAATATATATATATATATATACTGTATATACATTCTTTAAATTATAGTGAATTCTTTTTCCAGCACCACTTAGCTAAACGTCGGGCATTGTTTTAGCTAGAAAGTAAACCATTACATTTGGATCTCAGTGTCCCCTTGAATGTGTCTATTATATTATTTTATTCACGTAAACGACAGACGGAGTTTAAAGGCTAATTCCATTCACATTCAGAATTCCGCCACATATTTCATTTTGCTTTAGAGAATGTGGAAATGTGGCATTTGTCAGAAACAATGTAAATAATAAAGAACCATAACAAAGTGTATTATAATGGAAACAGTCATAAAAAAAAAATGAAGTTTGACTGTGTCCTCACCATTAGGTGATTAAGTTGATGCTCCCAGTCTCACTATACTTTTGAGATTAGTAAATTAATTTTCCAGGAGTTTGTAATCACCCTGCCTCTTTCCATTAAGTACAACAAGGCCTATTTCATAGTGGAAAAATGTATAAGATCTAATTGGTTGACATGGCCTTGCCTTAGCCAATGAGCTTCATTTAACCCAATTGACCTGTCTGTTTCACCTTTTATTTTTACAATTTTAGGTTTCTGTGTCTACGTAGTATGAACCATTGGAGAGAATGGCATCTAACTCTTCAGAAATGTAAACTGGCCATTTCTAGAAATATTTATTCCTTCTTTTCTAATAGAAATTATTATACTAAACTCTTACTTTTGCTTGCTGGATCTTCTAAACTAATGCTGCCATTTCTTATACAAGAAATTAATCTGCTCGCTCTTCCATGCCCCATACGAAATAGTCTTCATCAGTCTTTCTATTACTCTCGGCGTCCTCTAAAAACACCCAACTGTATTCTGTATAAGTGCAAACAACAAGGTTAATGGCAAGACTTATTCAGTATGAATGAGGTTTAAACATTGTGGATTCTATGTGATGCTTTGACTTTAGCTAATTCTCTGACGACAACCTTGTAAATATTTCATGAAGTAATCTTCACCTAACAACCTAAGTACCTTACCAGCAACTTAGCCAGTTAAATGATCTCTCAAATTTGTACTTGTTATTCGTCAGCCAGAAGAACCAATGGGAATATTAAGATTTGATAGCACTTGAAATGACAGTAAAATATCCATTGCTGTTGAATTTTGGGTAAATTTCACAGCCAATTTGAGTATTGTCCCAGAAGAACCAGTGAAAACTTGTCCTTCCCAAATCCTATTCTTAGTAAGCTGCAGTTCTGTTTTTACTGGACCAACCACAATGACCTTACAAGCACCTGGAATTTTGATCCTAAAATTCTCCCAGACATCTGCAGTGAGTATCCCAGATCGTGGATTCAACAATGTATACCTATGTCTCCATGCACTAAAGAGTTTTGGGAAAGGTAACATGGGGTGATCAGAGAAGCACTTTATGATATAATCGCAGGCATGGGTGAAGTCTGGGCTATCACTAAGTTTTGAAAAAATACTGAGTTTGTAGCACCCTGACTGGGGAAGATGAACACTTATGGTTACTTTGCAGTCAAGGTGTGTAATCAAGCAATACCTGTCCAATGAGTACAGATCATTATTCACGTTATTACTTTCTAGTACCGTATACACCTCCATGTCAGACAGTGTACGGAAAGTAATATTGCATTTCCCGCTTGTTGTGTTGATAATGGGGGTCTCGTGGCTTGGATCTGTCAAGCCATGGAGTTTTGTGTTGATTCCTGGTCCACAATGCATGCTTAGAAAAGCTGGAAAGAGTTCATTTTGGTTTATTGGGTTGTTGCACTGAATGAGCAGATTTGACACATTTTTAAATTGTTCTCCTTCCAGGTCTTTCACAAACAAGGAAATTCTGTAGAATCCTTGAAAAGGTAAAAGCAGTTGACAAACTAGTTCTGCTTCCTCAATGTGAGACATGAAACACTTTTTACTAAGGGCCTCGGAGAGCTCCACATGTGCCAGTTCGTACATAGCCAACAATGGCCTTGAGGTCTTGAAGTTAAGGTTTACAGTTCCATTATCTGTAACAATAAGTTCTCTCTTAATATTACAGCCCAGCACCCCAAAGTCTTTTACTCTCTGATGTAATCCCCAGAAATGGAAAGGATTGTTGGGCAAACCATGTGAACATGTGGATTCTGGGCATTCGATCTGGTATGAACAAACCCATCTATAAGAACCAGAAGTGTCCATAGCCCTTGCAAATATCATCAGCTCAAACAGGCCGACTGTTGGAGGAACAACTCGGAGCATCATAGATGTTTCCTGTGTTGTCATGATTCCATAGGTCTTCTCTATAAAGTGCTTTTCATTGTTAAGAAGTTTATAGATCTTGTAACTAAATTCTGTTGGGTATAAAAAACCCAGTGACACGATGACTTCACCATGTTCTGTAGAGAAAAATAAGATTAAGATTCATTAATTACTCTGAAACAGGTTTTTGACATACACTGCATGAATTCTATAAGCACTACATTTATTTGGATATAATATATCATTATATTGAATTATTTTTGTGCTGAGTTAATGCATATATAAATAAGGCAAGCTTTTTAAAGACATGCTTTTGACTGTTAAAGAATAATTGTCATTAGAATGATTCAGTACTCCTGCAGTTGATTGGACAGATATGCTGCACAAGTCCATCAGATGAGTAATCGAGATGAAGTAAGGACATCTTTCCTAAGAGAGATTCCAGTGGACTATCATCTAAATGTTATTATGGTGCAAAGTCATAACAATAAAAGACTCTGCACATGTTGATCTAAGGCAGCGATTCTCAACCTGTGGGTCACGACCCCGGCGGGGGTCGAGAGGCCATCCCACTGGGGTCGAGAACCGCGCTGACACCCGGAAGCACCCGCAGGAACCCTTCTTATAAGGGTTCCTGCGGGTGACGTCGGCAGTAATGACGTTTCGGCCCAACGTCACCATGTGATGCGCGTACGTGATGACGTTCGGCCAAAATGTCATCACGCCGCGTGGCACGGTGACGTCAGAGGGGGGTCGCGGTCTCAACAAGGTTGAGAAACGCTGGTCTAAGGGAAGCCACAAAAGATGTTTAAGTGCAATAGGTATACGATACAGAACAATTAGTTACACTGCACATTCCAATATAATACTATTCCCCAACACATTGTAGGAACCCCAAAGGGGGTTAAGGGGAACATTTTTTTTTTGGTGTGGGGATCAGTAGCTTTTAGTCATGTATGAAATGATGTAAATTTAAAAAAACAATTTTGACTTTTGACAATAAGATCATCACTAAACATTTTCTCTCTATTCTAGATCGTTAGTTTTGATGAAATACAATGAAAAAAAAAGTTTTTAGAGTAAAGTCCATCCTCAACAGAGGAATACTCTGCCTAGCTTTATTCTTATATATTGTTACATGAAAAAAACAGTTGGCACTTGGCCAAGCTAAGAATAAGAACCTGGCTTAGTGACACTAAATAAAAACACTAGATGTTATAAGCTAGACCTGAATAAGATTCACTAGTTGCTAGAAACAGTGTCAGACTGGAGTGGTGGGGCCCACAAGGAAATAAGGGTCAGGGGCACACTAGGAACCTAGAGTTCAGGGGACCACCAGGAAACAATAGATCACAGACCCAACAGGAATCAAGAGATCAGGGGACCACTAGGAAACAGGAGATCAGGGGACCACCAGGAAACAGGAGATCA
>WMED01022509.1:0-11657 GCA_019650415.1 Pipa parva | reverse complement strand
TTTGTCTTGGCATGATTCCTTTTAAATTATTTTTTTTGATTGCAGGTAATTTTCATTGCATTTAAAAAGCATAATATACATGTAACAACTCTTAAAGAAGATCCTAAGAATGTTGTTTCTGTAAGCTGGATAAAGTTTTCAACTCTTGGAAACTATCGGCCAATAAAATTTAAATCTATAGTAATAGTTTAGACAGACACCTGTGACGATTGCTAGTATGTGCATTTTACATGGCCATGCAATTGTTGTGGCAGGAGTTAGCCCACCATATTACTAATTGTGCTTTCAGGCTAGTGAATTTTTTTTTTTTTTTTTTTTTTGACATCTTGGTCATTGTTAATTGCTTTCCAAAATCACTGGAAAATTAAGCTACAAACACAACTAGTGTAAACTGAGATTTTGATTAAAAAAAAAAACAAGCGCCAAATTGTAACAGTTATCCTTAGTCCTTCTCGTGATGGGTAATTGTTTATCTTGTGTGTACACAAACTTTGTACAAATGCATATAGAGAAACATTTTTACCTGTTTAATGAATTTTTCTAGTCTATTAATAGTAATCAGCTGTTTTTGTTAATCCACTAAACAATCATGGTCCTAAATGGAGCTTAGAGCATGGAACATGATGCAGTCGTGCTGAGGTCAAGCAGTCCCAATTCTATCCTCTCAAGGGCTTTCTGTATGTATTGCCACTGTGCTGGTAAAAATGACTTTAAACTCTTGTCAGCATAGTTACTGGTGCATGCATCACAGTCCCACTCAAATAAACCTGTCACAACACAGAGTCAGCAGCAAGAGAAGAGTACAAGGGCAGGCCTCTAGCTTTTCATTCGAGCATCACTAAACGTGCACAGAGTGCCCAATTATTTCAGCATTATTGAGCAAGCCTACAGGAGAACCCATGCCTTGCTACATTAGATTTTCTTTAGTAATTTGCTCAAGTACCGCTGAGGACACTTAAAGAGCTTAAAACGGTGGCTGCAACCAGTTCCCTTTTCTGGGTTGTTAATTCAGATTTTTGCTTTCAAATTAACTCCATGCATGCTGTTCAGCAGGGCCAGGAAAATGGTTAAGCACTTTTTTTTTTCTTCTTTTGTCTGTCTTGAAATTGACATGAACTCTCGACTCCTGCTGTTTCCAAGACACTGATAATGTATATGTGCTGGATTTCATAAATGTGTAAGCCTACCTCTCATCAACGTAATATAAATCTTCAAATATCTGCTAAGGATTTTCACACTTCAGTACTCCTCGTTAGCTACCAGGAAAAGATTTGTTTTACATTTGCAAGTGACCCGATCTGGTTCTACGTATGATTGCCTGATGAATGTAGTGGCATTTATCAATTTTTGATTTCTGATTTCTATTAAAATGCAACTGATGTCTTTGCCTAAAGGGAAAGTCTTCATTCTATAAAATGGTTTACACAGTCTTGTTGACTTCCGCTTTCTTTAGCCCCACGTCTACTGTAAGTAATTAACAGGTCAATAGCATTTAATGAACACACCTTGAATGCCTGAAAAATTACTCTTTCTTGTCAACCACTAGCATTAATTTTTTTTTTACCTGATTGTGTATATTTTTAATTGTATAGCTCAAATGGTTTGTGTTGGCCTGAATATTATAATTGTTCATTTGTAAAGCAGACAGGAGCCTAATAGTATAAATTGCAAGCTTAGAAGCAGTGTCTGTGTGAATCATAATTCCTACATTGCTGCACTTAGAAAAGACCAAAATTGGTGTCCAAATGGGAGTTGAACCAAAACCCAGTGGTAGAACGATTTCTGAGTTTAATGAAAATGTAAGCTATGCAGTGGGTGAAAATATTGGTTTCCATAAATAAATGGGGGCTGGAAAAAAAACTTTATTTTGAAATATTTTTATATTATAAATCTGTGCAGACTCTTTGTAGACCATAATGGTAACACCTATAGCATTTGTTATAATAAACCCACCAATTCCACCTTAGCTTGGCAATTTCAAAGCCAGAGAACACTGCTTTAGCTTAATGTGCATTACTGTGCCCTTATGTATATTGGATGAAGCTGTAATATTAAACATTTTGTTACTGAACAAGTTCAATATCTATGGTTTCTTTTTCGCAGCAGCAGCAACTCCAGGCACAACATTTGTCTCATGGTCATGGTCTCCCTGTGCCTTTGACTCCACACCCTTCTGGACTACAGCCACCAGCTATTCCTCCTATTGGAAGCAGCGCTGGACTTCTGGCTCTTTCTAGTGCCCTTAGTGGACAGTCACATCTCCCAATTAAGGATGAAAAAAAGCACCATGACAGTGATCATCAAAGAGGTCAGATATGAAAGTGCTGTTCTCAATGACATTTAATATCCTTCTATTGTACTCAAGCAGAAAGTTATTCCTTATGTGCATTATATTTTTAAATTACATTTGGTGTTTATGTAACATGTTATTGAGGTTGTTATTCTATGAGGGTAGCTGAAGACCCACATAAATAATACTCTGTGGTTTGTGGCCATGTTATATATCATGGAAGACCGTGGTGTCCTAGGTAAAGAGGCCATTAAACATCAAGTAACACTGCGCTTTTACTAGGGGTGAAAATGCTGATTTCCAAACTGCTAATGAGACTCTGAAACATTATCTGTAGAGACTTACCATGTTTTTCCAAAAATAAGCTCTAGCCCTTTTTTTGGAAATGAAAATAATACAAGACCCTGTCTTATTTTTGGAAAAACATGGTATGCTTATTATGACTAAATCTTGTCTTAAGTTGTTTTTTTTTTTCATTGTGCTGTGTATTTTAAGTAATAATGTTTTGTTTTTTTCTTCCTTGCCTTTTGCATGCAGACAGAGATTCCATCAAGGTAAGGCTTAATTTAAATATATTATATATGTTCTGCAAATGTGACTACATGCAGTTGATGTGTATAAATAATTTGGTGCCGCAAAATATTTATGCAGATAAATGTGGAGCATTTTTTTTTGGCTAAAATATGAATATTTCTTATACAGTTTACAAAGGAGCTTAGCCTACTGCCTTGTGCTTTTTGAGTTGTAGAACATTGACATTTAAAAACTCCAGCGTGGATAGATTATCACATTATAATACAAAGGAAGTGCACTGATTTTCCTGTGAATTACTTTATAAATGGTTAGTTCTCCATTTTTAATCTATAAAGACCATCACTCTACTTTCCTACGTAAAAACATTTTGAGTTATGTTTAGGCTTCGACTTATCCAGATACTTGTCTTAACTGCCCCTGCATTCTTCCATCTGTCATTATAAATTTCCAGTGAATAAATAAAAACATTACAGGGCTGCAAATGATTTTCTGTGACAATAATAGGAGTTAACGAAGGTTCCTGTCTACAATTGCTACTGTTTTGTAACTAAATACTTTACATTGCATCATGGGAAATATAGATGTTAACGTTTGCAATTTCTGAAACATGGTAACATTGTATCATACAATTTTAGTTTAAACAAAATAAATTACCAGCTGGTTCTAGTGCCATCAGTGTTCCATGCCTATGCTTGCGGCCTCATGTTTTTATATGGACTTTGAACTTCTTGTCTAATAATATATGTGTAAATTACGGAAAGGGGTAAGCTGTATGGGACAGGAACCTCCATCCTCTTGTATAAATCACTGCTTGGCACTTAGAGTGATGTATCTTTATTATTATATGCTTGTAATTGATTTCACTTGTACTGTGTTGAGTACTTCTCCCATATCTGTAGTCTAACATGAAATTTTTAAAAGTTATTTCAACCTATTTGCCTGAATTCAGTCCGATTCGCCATTTTTTTTTTTTGCCCAAATATTCGATTTCCCTTAGTTTATGTACTGCTAAATAAAATTTATAGATATCAAAAAAAAAGATCTGTATTGATAAATATTAATGTATTTATACCACTACATTTTGTATTACTTTCAATGGAGCTCCTTTTCTATCAATATCTCTGATCTTTTCAAAGGGTATTCACCAACCAGGCGAACAATTTTCAGCGTTAAAAAAGGTCCGATGGGGCTTAATAAATATCGATATGATAAAATATGAAAATAATGATATCTATAATATTGTATATATTATATAATGATACTGTATATAATATGAAAGATATGATATGTTAAAAATGCTATTCAAAAGTTCACTGATTTTACTACAATGAAGCTGCCTGTGATGGTAGTTTAAAAAAAAAAGGGATAAAAACAAAACAGGTTCAGACTGTGATACACCATGGGCCCACCACAGAAGCTGATCCATAGCGTCCACCACCTGTTCAGAAAAGTTGTTATGTTATCACGCACGCCAAAATAATAAATCCATTAAAAAAAACATTGCTTATCACTCTAAGGGCGAAATTTCATAAACTTGAAAAGACCCAATTTCGTCTTTTCAGGTTTATTCCCGCAAGATCTCGGCTGTTTCTCGCGGTAAATATTGATTTTATTTTATTTTTTCGATCGATATTTACCGATAGAAACTTTTCGATGGAAAGATTGCCATGCTTTACATTAGTAGTATGCCTACCTTTCCATCGAAAAATCCAATCGGAACGTTTCTATCAGTAAATTGCAATGGAAATATTGATCGTTATTTACAAGAAATATCGCAGGAATAATCTGGAAAAGACAAAATTGGGTCTTTTCAAGTTTATTAAATCTCGTCCTAATTTTCCCTGGGCCTAGCCCCATTATGGTTTTTGGTAAAGACCTGTGCCTACCAATGCTGGAGCCCACCTGAGGATCCTCTGGTTCCCTGGTGGGCCAGTGTGAACTGGGGTAAAGTAAATCTGAAAGAAAATGTCTATGTTCGCTTAATCACAAAATGCCCTTAACGGAACAATTACCCTGTAAGTCTCCAACAGCTATTTGTCCATCTAATTGCCACTGTTAATTAATGAAATGCTTTTTGGAATATTTATTACCTACATATTCTTGTAGTTTTGAATTTATAGCTACTTTCTTTCAGAAGCCTCTTCTCTCTTGCCTACTTCCTCAATAGATTTATTTGGAATATCAAGTTGACTTTATCCACATGCTTGAGACTGTTTGAAACAAACAATCAGAAAGAAGAAGGTGGGTGGCTGAAATGTGAGGTTTCACATCTGCTAGGTTCTGAGGAGCTACTCAGTATTTTTAAGTCTTTAGTCCAGTGATCGGCGAACTTTCAACAGGAGGGAGCCATTTCGTGGCAAATAATTCTGTGGAGCCACAAAAGGGGAGGAGCGCATGCTCCCAATTATATGACCTGCCAATATCCAAGAAGAAGCAGCATCAGAGGTCATGGGCGGGGCTACGGAGATGCGCTGCATGTGGCTCGCAAGCCGCACTTTGCCGACCACTGCTTTAGAGAGATCCTTGAATTAAGAGCTGCAAAAGAAGAAGTAGAGGAGAAAAAGAGTAGGAGCTTCTATTAGTAAATAATACATACATTAAAATGTATTTATGTAACTGTGACAAATGGACAGGCAAAAAACTGTTGGTGACTTAACTGTCCTTTAAAAGACTTGTAACCTGACAGATTTCTCTTTGTATGGTATTTAAACCCTGAGTTAGCTAGTGTCAACATCTGAGGCTTAGTGCCAGCTTTTCCAGGTGAAATAGTTTGTTAATTTCCTTAAATGTTTTTCAGCAATGCCCAGAGTGCTAGTTAGATATATGTGCTATTGATCCACCATCCCTTAAGTGTCTTTTGGTTACAAGGACTTTTTTTTATATGATTGTCTGCTGGGTGACTTAAAGTTTCTGAATTTGCTACTTGAAGCATCTGGAATCACTCTGTTCAGAGGAACAATAATAAGCATCCAGGATTTTACATCTCTTTTTTTTTTGCAAGTAATGAATGTAACAGAAATGTCCCTCATTTCACTTTTCCATATTTTCCCTACTTCTAATGTGCAAGTAGACTGCCTTGATACTCTAAATAATAAGTAATTTTGGCCATCTGTCAAAAGGAAATTTCAATACAAATTTAAATTAATGGTGCCTGAAAAATTTTATAGCCTCTCTAAAAGCCTCTAATGTGCAGAAAATTCAGGATCTGCTGGTAGTAATTAGTGTACCATGTAATGAGAATATGGGCAGTGTTATACAGGCCCTTGTGTAACATTTTGATATCGTTGCAAAAATTTGATTTATTTAAGACTCTGGGCAGGCTTAATTGTCAGAAGCAGAATTTTTCCCCCTCGCCTTGTGGATTATTAAATAGGCCGTTTTCAGGACTGCTTGTGAAATATAATTTTAGAATTCTTCAATGATGCAGGTAATTAAGCTGCATTTCTCATTGGTGCACAAAGGGCTTTACCTCAGAGCCTTTTAAGGCTTACTCATTTGTTTTCATAGCTACTTTTCAGTCTCTGACATTGGTTGGGTTGCTTTTCAATAGTCATGATGATAATACATAATAAATGTATATAATTTATCACATACACATGCATATATTTGTATGTATTTATTTTTCTGTATGTCTGCCCATATACATACAGGGTACATGCATAATTTATTCTAAAATTCTGTTGGTATTGTTATAATGTGTCTTTTGGTTTTGCTTGTGATATTTCCATATTCAGTAATAAGTTCACAATGGCTTATTTCTAAAAAGGAGCATGTTTATGTTGAGTTTACATGTAGACTTTGTTTAGATGTACTCCTTTTCCCAGACTTTTCACACTTCTCCCTTATTTCGAGGGTAAATTAAGCTTGTATACGACAGTGTTACATAAACATCTGATTGCTTATAGCAGGGGTCTCAAGCTTGGATGGGTAAATGGGCCACTCATGGAAAAAAATTTGAAGGTGATGGGCTGTATTCCTTTCAAAAGCACTGTGCACGGGTACAGAAGCCTGGCAGGCATACTCCTGCCTCAGCCTGCTCGCTGATATCCTGCAACTGTCTTTGGAGCTATCGATGACCACCTTAAAGGAACATTATTGGCCAATTTAAAGAAATAATAATAATAAATAATAAAATATAATCGTGATATACTTCATAAGGTTTTTTTGAATACAGTTGTGTTATTGATCTTAGCTCAACCTCTAAGAATCATTTCCCCCAGAAGCTACGCCAGTGTATCATCTTGCCTGCAACTATACAGTTTCTTGTCAGGACCAAACTTATCAGCCCAATAAGGAGCGCCAACTTGACAGTGCACACTCCTGTCAGGCATTTGGCTTCTCACCAAACTTACGTGGTGATGGGGCAGCGCTGCTTACCACTGCTCAAAATTCCAGCACTTATAAGTATGCTTGCTCCCGATGCACACTCTAGGCATACATCAAGAGCACTTACTAAACTCTGCCACTATTGGTCAATTCTAGCATCCAGACACCTCCAGACACAGTGTCTTCAGGATTAAACTTTTATCACTTACTATATGATGCATGTCTGGGCACTCGAGATTGGGAAATAAATTGTTTTACAAGTAAGCAATTTTACTATATTTAATTTATACCCAGTTAACTTTCAAAAACCACCATTTATAAAAATATAAATACACGGCAGAAACTGTTCCTTTAATTGTGTTTTGAGACCCCTGGCTTATGGTGAATATGAAGAATCTGTCTGTTATCAGACTGCAAACATGCAGATTTCTGAGCTAAGGGTTATCTTTGGTATTAGTGGTGCAGTATATTCATAATATAAATTAATTTGTTGTAAACATGTAAAGCAAGTATTAATATTTGTGGTGGATTCCCTCCTGCATTTATTTTAACTTATGTCCTGTTGTTTGTGGCAGTGAAATGCCTGCTGACCAATATTTGAGCAGCATGTGTTGTTTTTTTGTTTTTTTTTTGCCAAAGTAATCATTCATTAAGATATCACTATTGCCGTATTACTTCCTGTGTTTTGGCTTCTTCGTTGGGTTTCATTACTTTTTTTTTTTTTTTTTTAAATTTGTGGTCACTTTAATTAAAGAGGCTGCTAGCAAAAGTGGTAAAGAACCCAGAGTGAAACTGTCAAACCAGGTAAAAACCATGTCCCCCACACCTTTCCTGTAGTTCATGTTAAGTTATCCCTGTGCAACCTGCTAGTAATAAAGAGACACATCAGTGTGCATTTTGAAGGTCTTACACTGGATTAGCAGACCTTTATGCCAGGGGTCTGGCAGACTAACAATACTTGTTTTGCTCAGAGCTGGAATGCAGGCATAATCATAAACAAACACATTTCTTCTGACTTTTTTGCAATGAAGATGAGTGAATGTTCTTTTTTGGCATTGGGATTTTATAGCTGTGACTCCCCCCTCCGCTGTGTTTTAGTATCTTGTTACCTTATTTATGTTCAATGTTATTTTAATTAAAAGCACTTCTGCTGAAAAGTACTGCATGCCTTGTGGTACTGTTAAACACTTGTAAATAATTATCACTCAGTGCTTTGAAATTAAGTGAAAGGTTGTGTAAATTATTATGGTAACCATGATTCCTTTCATACCTGTTTGTTCATTCTATGCTATATTAGGAACTGGTAATGTCCATAAGGAGGGAAGGTAGTTTACCAGCAATTAGAAAATACTGAGGTTATGGTGAGAATGAAAATCATAGATGGAGCCTGTAGATGATGGAATTATGAAAAGGGGGAAATAGATGCTGTTTATCTTGGAAGACATTTTTAGCTATGTTGAAGATTATTATAATTCTAAGACAGTTTGCAATTTTTCATTTTTTTTTTCTATTTTTGTAATGCCATATTGCAGAAATATATATTTTTTTTATCTTTTTTTTTTCCTTCCTGGCTTTAATGTTTCCTTTTACAGAGGTGTTGAAATTTATTTATTTATTTGGATGCTTTTGTATTGTTTTTCGCTATCTGATTACAACTTTCTTTTATCCATTGGGCGTTAATGAGGCAATATGGAAAATGATACTCTGTCACTATTGCCAAATTTATCTTGCGCCAGCATAGTAAAGGACTGTAGTAAATATGACCATTTAGCTGGTCAATATCTGGAAAGCATGGTGGAATTTCATCTTGCAGCTGGGGAGAGAGAGTTTTCTTTTTAATTTGAATAATAAAGTCATTTGTGTTTTTCAGTATGTATGCAAATGGCAACAGCCACAAAAGTACAAAAGTAGAAGGGTTCTTTGAACAGAGCTATCTGCATTGTTTTCGAAGTATAGATGAATATACTCAAGTGTAACTAGGAATCATTAATAAGAAATGCCTTACTTTAGGGATCACTTAATTGGTTATGGAATGCTATGAGCTTACATTTGTATTTCAGCAGAAATAACTTTGCCCAACCAAACCCCCACCCACACGTCAAGCCACTGGACCTGCGGTATACCTCAATGAAATAGGAAATGTTAATGAGTGGCAGCCAACCGGGAGAGAATGAAGTCTCCATGGTAACCGCTACTTTTCAAATGCCTTGCTAAGATAAAGCTGAACCAGAAGCAGATGTCTGATTTGAGTATTTTGCCTCCTTCAATGTAAACAAATAACTTGTAGGCAGGTGCTAGAAATAATATGGTAATCCTGTTAAGAGGCAATGTTTTCCTGTCATCCAGGAAGTCCCTACCACAAAAGGAACTGTTGTCTGAGTGAGCGGCAGAATCAGTTCTCTTAGAATTTATATTTTGTAGGAAATGGTTGCTTCTTGTGTGTTTGCTTTGCTTATGTCTGAATTAAACGTTATTTTTTTTATTTACTATTTATTCTACACATCTTATTTCTTTTCTCTACCTGCTTTTTTATATATTGGGTTGACGAGAAGTTGGGGTTTTAACATTCTTTGATAAGCAAGTATTCTTTTATTATTTTGTTTGTTTAAAGTGGACCTGTCAGATCCACTTAACAGACTCTCTTTCTAGGAAGAAGCAAACTCCCTGCTTCGATGCCCGATACTTTAATCTCTAATCGGATTGGGCGGGGATAAAAGGATGACTAACATTAAAATTCCTCCTTAAATCAGTCTAGCAGGGATCTGATTGGAGGAGCTATAATATCAAGCTTTTAGCTCCGCCCAACCAGACTCGAGATTCAAGTCAGGCATCGGAGCAGAAAAGAAGCAGGGGGTTTGCTTCTTTTAGCATTCGGCTAAGACAACTCCCTGCTTCCTTTAAGAAAAAGTCTAAGTGGACCTAACAGGTCCACCTTAAATAACAAAATGTGAATTTTTGACACTAATGTGTTGGAATGAATTTCATTTGTATGAGAATCATGTGCACATAAATGAGCTGTGCACAGGGAGTCAAAGATGACAGCGTCATAAGAAAGTAAATGGATAATTTCAGGTGCAGTACAGTGATGCATTTATCCTAAATATCAGTCAAACTTATGCTCAATTGTTTTAAATGAGTACTAAAGGCTTGTTCCTTCCAGTGGGAATTCTAATGGGGGAGGGGATTACTTACCAGCACTGCCTCCTGCTCTCCCTACTATGCTTTTGTTCTTGACAAGTGTTATGATCCTCTTTACTCCCTCTTCCTGTGTGTTTCGGTGAATTGAGAAAACGCAGTAGTAGTTTTAAAGTATATGTGATGGCAAAGCTAACTGCCCTGATTTGGCATTCCAAAGTACTTTCTACCTTTTGCATCAATCTGGTAAAAGTAACTACTGTAGGATTCACTCAAGCAGCCATCTTGGTTTCCCCAATAGCACTGCTCAGGACACCATAATAGGTTCTTGTGCATGTTCTAAAAAGACTGCATGTCACAGATGACCCATTAGCAAACATTCGAGGATATATGCACATGTGATGAACTGAAATGTGTGAACAACGTATGCTTCCAAAGGTGGTGCATGGAGGAGGCATTACCCAGCGATTCAAATTAAACTGCAGAGCTATAGCAATTAAATTACTCATTGATGGATAGGAGAGACAAGCAGATGGTATTAACCAACTATTTTAAAATTTATTTCACATTTTAGTTCTCTTTTAAATATATAGACTTGTTGTTACAGAAAACTCCTCCTCTCCCACTTCCTGTAATCAGTTTGTAATTTAAATTCAGTACTTTCAACAAAACATGAAAACAATTTTAAATAAGCAGGGGTGGAAGTTCTCTAAGATTGTACACCTGCAGTGATTAGTTGTTAGAGTTGTTAGCCTTTCAGTCAGTTCCCAGCCTTAAAGGAACAGTCCAATCTTGAAAAGCTATGACAGATAATTGTTTTTCAAAAGCTATATGACTTATAACTTACTGTTAAATTATTGCATTTTGTAATCTATTTTAGATACTTATTTTAATGGTTTTAAATGTATAGCTACTTTCTTACAGAAGCTCTTAGTTACCTGCTTACTCTTCAGTTGATAATGTGGAATCTCATTCAGTAGCTTGATCTACAAGTTGAGAATTCAGAAAGAAGCAGATGTGCAGCAGTTTTGTAACATTCCACACCTGCAAGATTCTGATTGGTTGTTTATAATTCTAAAGAAGGATATTTGGAAAGTAACGGACTATAAAGTGAAAAGGCATGAAATAAAGTAAATAATAAAAACATTTATTTAACAGTGACAAAGATGCAGGAAAATAACGGTTGGGTCAAACTATAAACTACTGCAAAAAAGTAGGTGAGAGAGTTTCGGCAGGCAACAGATTGTAAATTAAAAGGGATACAAATTAGTAGAGAATTAAAAGACAAATAGGTGGATAATTAAACTGTTTATTTGAAGTCCTAGTATTCCTAAAGTTTTAGGGGGGAATTCAGGAACCTCCGAAGTGAGGC